>ML797994.1:241542-278558 GCA_009831015.1 Picea engelmannii | reverse complement strand
AGAGTTTATTTGTGTTAATATGAATGTACACACATTCCTATTTCTAACAACATGGTTTCATTTTAGGAACATGTGTGTGCTTTAGGAATGCATGCACACTTTAGGAATGCACCCATGCTATAGGAACACACACATGCTTTAGAAACACATGCACGTTTTCGGAACACACGTGATATTTAGGAAGGTGGACATGATTTAAGAACACATGCATGAATTAGGAACGTGTGCAAAATTTAGAAACAAACGCATTCCTAAAGCTTGTGTGTGTTATTTGAATTTAATTTTTTTTCAGGTGGGAGTGAAAACTCTAGCATACATGTTTTTTGAGTTGGTTTCCTCATATTTAGGTTCGGGATGAAAAATCTAGTGGTTCGGTCTGCAAATACATAAAAACCTACATTTTTATGAATTTATCTCCATATCTTTTTTTTGATGTTATTTATCTATAGGCTACACAATTCAGTTATTGATGAAATAGAGTTGGTTGTTTAGATTCCAAATATACAAACTTTTTTAAAAATAATGTTTACTATTTTTAATCTAATTTTGTCTTGAAATATATCAAAATCATAGAATACATACCTCTCTTATTTATTGATCCATATTTAGGAGCGGAATGAACTTATTAATAGAATGAATACAATAAATGCATAGATATGAAGAATAACACAAATATCCAGTGAACAATATCTTCTATTAAATAATAAAATAGGATGAAACTGTAAAACTACATAATTGAAACAGTTGCTTGAATGGTGGTAGCTATATATGAGAAGAGATGTGGATGATACACACATACGTATGAGTAGAATGGATAAAAATGAGGCTCCAGAGTCATTTTTGATATTACTCATGAATTCTAAAACCCTATACATCCAAAAACCTAACATTAGAAGGTGAAACACCAATGTTATGTGGGCCCTATGGGTAAGTTGGTGTAATTCAATACCTCAACTTCCAAAGGTCACAAATTTTGAATACGACCTTCATTTTAGGCGCGTGATAGCCCGTTGGAAAGGTATTTCAGAGAACTACATATTCCACCATCAAACTCTAACTTTGTCTATATTTTGACTATGGTGAGACAAAAAAACAATGTTTAGGGTCCTAAAAATGGCCCTCGAAGTACAACAAGATGTGCTGACATGAAAACATACAAAATAAGCCAATTGGATTAGGAGAGAGGCCACCCATATCTACCTGGAGGATGTGTGGGGCTTCAAAAATCCTCAGAAGTGTAGAACCCACAATTACAAAGCAGTACAAAAGAACATCTTGAACAAAAATGGACATGAGGAGCTAGTTGGAATAGGTGGGTGACCACCAATATCCACTTGGATAAATCCTCCCCCCTTAGGAAGAAATGGTCTCAATTGATTTGAGTTCGCCAATCAATTGAGGAAACTTCTACTATATTTGGCCCCAGGTGAGACACTTGCCTTGGTGTAGGAGTTTCCCTGCCTTGACAACCTGATAAAGCTAGATCTGCTACTAGTGAGTTCCCTTGACCCGCATGTCCACTACATAGTCAGTGGATGTTTGTTCCATGTAGTCAGGGTTGATATCTATCGGTTTTAGTTGTTCTGTGATCTCGTAGGTGTCCAATAATGGTGGAAAATATGGTTGAAGGAGGTCCACATTGAATACTGGATGCAGACCAAGGAAGGGTGGAGTATTGAGCTCAAAATCATTTCTACCCACAACCTTGGTGATAGTGTAAGTCCCATAATGAAGTGGTACAAGATTTTGATGGGGCCCGATGAGACACTCCTTCTTCAAATGCAACCAAAATTTGTCGCCAACCTAGAACTGGTGTGGTACCTTGTGTTGATCATGGTGCTGCTTGTACTTAGCATTGGGTTTCTACAAAATCCCCTGGACTTGTTGGTGGATGTGATGAATCCACTCAATGATTCTCATGGATTTTTCGATCTCAGACTGATCAGGGGAAGAGTCTGTATGTGCAGCGGTAAGAGGAAGTGAAACATCAATGGGTCTCAAGGGTTGGAATCTCAGACCCACATGAAATAGACTATGGCTGGTGGAACTATGGAGAGCCCTGTTGTAACTGTGTTGGACATATGGGAGATTCTCGTCCCATGTAAGATGATATTTAGCATAGTACATGTGTAGGATGTGCACAATCATACGATTGATGACCTATGTTTGGCCATCGGTTTGGGGGTGGAAAGTAGTGGATTTTGTGATCTTAGTGTCCAACAGAGACCAGATAATCGACCAAAAGGTGTTGAGAAACCTATTGTCTCAGTCAGAGATGATGGTCTTTGGTGTCCCAAAGTGGACCCACACTCATTCGAAGAAGATATTAGCAATATTTGTCATTGTGACATTCTTCTTATAGGCTTTGAGGATGGCCATCCTCGAAAACTGATCAATGACCACAAACACACAGTCATTTCCTTTCCTGGTGGACAAAAAATGAGACATGTAATCCATTGAGATGGATTCCCAGAGCTTCTCGGTAATAGTAAGAGGGGTGTATAAGCCTTGCTTCTTGATGGCTGGCTTGGAAATGGCACAAGAAGTGAAAGATCTGATATACTTGCTGACGTCCTATCGAAGTTTTGGCCAATAAAAATGTTTCTGAAGAATGACCACAATTTTATCTGTGCCAAAATGTCCTACCGCTCGACTATAGTGGGCTTCCCAAATCATATTTTCATGCTTGCTTGTAGGAACACATAGATGGCCCAAGTGGCATAAGAGTCTGTCCTAAATGTGAAAATTAGTGACAATTTCACCTGTACCTAAGAGATGATATGTGGTGGTGAAGTTTGGATCTTGCTGATAAAGTTGGGTCCACTCAAATGCTTAATTTCCATAGGAATGAAGCATAGTGGTGAGCGCAGCCACAGGAGGCCGACTGAGGCATTCAGTGAAACGATTGGAAATACATGTCTTATACTTGATGTTGATATGGAATTGCTGGATGTAGGTGGACCACTTTTGATGGAGGTCGTTCTGCAATTTCCCCTATGTCTGTATGAACTAAAGAGGCTTTTGATCAGTGTGTATGATTGTCTCTTTCCCCAGAATGTAATGTTTCCATTGATGACAGGCTTGTACAATCTAATACATTTCCTTGTCATAGGTGGGGTATTTTAGGAAAGTATCAGAGAGTGTCTCACTATGGTATTCCACAGGATGCCCATGTTGAGTGAGAACTGCATTGATGACATAGTCAGATGAATCAATCTCAATCTCGAATGGTTTTTGCAGATCGGGCAAGGAGACTACTGGAGATAAGAAAAAGTGATGCTTCATATCATCGAATTCTCATTGCTTCTCCTTCACCCACATGAACATGGAACTACCACCACCCTTGGTCACCTGGATGAGGGCCCATGCAATATGGGAGAATCCCAACATGAATCGTCGGTAGAAGTTGGCTAGTCCCAAGAATCTATGAATCTCAGTTAGTGTGGTCGAGGATGGCCAGTCACGAATGACTTGGATCTTAGATGTATCAACATGTACCCCATGTTCATCAACAATGTAGTCTAGGTATTGGACCCTGTTCATGCCAAAAGAGAATTTTTCCAAGTTGGCATAAATCTTGTGCTATCACAGAATGCTCAAAACCTGTCAAATATGCCGCATGTACTCCTCCCATGTTCTCTTGAATATGAGGATGTCTTCCACATATACTACCACAAAGGATTTGGTGAATGTTCTCAATACATCATCCATCAACCTCATGAAAGTGGCTGGTGCATTTGTTAAGCCAAAGGTCATGACTAGACATTCATAGAGACCTTCTTTAGACTTGAAGATTGTCTTCCATACATCAGTTGGTTTGATGGGAACCTAGTGGTAGCCAGACTTCAGGTCAATCTTGTTGAAGAAATTTTCCCCCTTGAGTTGGTCAAGAAGGTCATAAATACTGGGAATGGGGTTCTTGACTGTGATTTTGTTTAAGGATCTATAATCAATGTAGAGTCACCGAGTCTCTTCCTTCTTCTACACTAGTACAATTGGGCTTCTGCAAAGGGAGGAGTTGGTTCTGATGTGCCCCTTTTGAACAATCTCTTAGATATGACACATGATTTCGTCATTCTCCATCAACGAGCATCGATAGACTAGTCCATTAAGTAGAGGTGTGTCGGGGGTCATATCAATTGGATGCTTGACTTGGTAGTGTGTCGGTACTCCTGTAGGTGAGGCGAAGATGTCTCTGTATTCTTCCATGATCTTGTCCACTTTCTTTTGTTGCAAAGAGAGGTCTTGTGTAGAGACCACAAGTGTGGTGACAACCTTCTTCTTACCATGAGCACAGATCACAAAGAAGATGAAATTCCCAGTCTATGAAATTACCTTACTGCATTTCTTAGAAGATATTAAAGAAATAGTTGTAGGCGGCACCACCTATGGGATCCTGTACAATATTGTACCCAATGTAATAATAACACTCCGAGGTCTAGAATCATACACAACATGATGCTTCCACAAATATGGTTGTCCTAAAATAACATCACAAACTTCAAAGGGAGAAATATCACACAGTACCTCATCTTTGAAAGGCTTGATGTCGTAGGGTAGATGACACTATTGGCTTACACAAAGATATCCTCCTTGATGAAGCCATCCAATGGTGTAGGGATGTGGGTGCGGTGTCGTTGGTAGGTCCAGATGCTTGATGACCTCTACTAAAATCAGGTTCTTCTTACTACCTCTATCGACAATTAAATGAATCAGAGCCCCCTTGATCCACATCTGCGAGTGAAAGAGGCGTTCCCCTTCCTTTGTTTCTTGTAGTTTGCTTGGCCGGACTTTGGTGGTAGAGACAATGGAACTGGGTTCAACATCAATAATCTTCTTCCATCCTTCATGATTTAACTCATAATCATAATCAACCTCTAACTGGGAAGCCTTTTTCTCGTCCACGATGGATTTCTTGGAGCACCATTTGTCGGTGTTGTGCCAAGGACTTTTATGGTACTCACACCATTTTCCCGTGTCCTTCTTCATCTCTCATTGCCCTTCTTGTGTTGCGGCTTGGAAGGATTGTCCTGAGGGTGACCATATTGACTTGGTCCCTTGCTATGTGGGTTGGGGCTACCTTTTCCCTACTTCAGCTGTGAGGGGTCTGAAGATCCAAACTCTCATCGTTTCTGCTTAAATTTTTGCTCGATCTTGACAATGTATCTATAAGTCGTGCCCAATGAGGTGATGTCCAAGAACTCCATTTTTGTTTGAATGTATCTATGAAAACAATCGTGGTATTTGAGCACCAAATTATGATGCTCAGAGTCTTTGATACCTAACTTGGTGCATAGGGTATAGAAAATATTGGTGAAATCTGGTACTATCTTATCCCTTTCTTGATGTAGGGTGGCCCATCTGGTGTACTGGTCCTCATAGCCTCCAATAGGGTAGTACTATTCTTTAATTGTGTCCTGGAAGGAATCCCATGTAGGGGCCACCACAAAAATTGTAGATTCCTCCATGGCCTTTTTCTCAAAGTAAGTATCCCACTAGTCTTTAACATGGGGAACGACCTTGAGGAGTGCAAAAGTGATATTTTCCCTATCAAAAAAATTGTGGACCAAAAAATATCCTTTGAGCATATTCAACCATTTATCTACAACATCCACATCTATCAGTCCTTCAAATAATGGAATATAAAAATTTACTTGTACGTTGAAGGGGGTTTCATGGCCACTTTATGAGGATGCTTCTCCTATGGGCAGCCGTCGAAGGATATACATGAAGTTTTCGATCATTTTGTTCCTTTGTCGCATGAGGGCTTCCTAGAGAAATTTTTTAATAGGATCTCATGCCCCATCATATTTATTTTATTCCCCCATGGGTTGTTGTCAGTCTTGTCTTGGTCGATCTTGTAATGGCTTGATTGGTGCAAGTCCCAACTTCTTGAACCCAAATCTTGTCAGGGACATGCATGAAGAAAAATAAATGAAGAGTAGACCACTCTAATACCACTGATCCGGATTTAGAAGCGGAAAAAATTGATTAACAAAATGAATACAATAAACATAGAGATATGAAGAATAATGCAAATATCTAGTGAACAATATCTTCTATTAAATAATGAAATAGGTTGAAACTGTAAAAATGTAGAACTCAAACACTTGCTCAAATGGTGGTAGCTATCTCTGAGAAGAGATGTGGTTGCTTCATGCATCCTTCTGAGAAGAATAGATTACAATGAGGCTCTAGAGGCCTTTTTGATATTATTCATGAATTCCAAAACCCTAGACATCCAAAAACCTAACCCTAGAAGGTGAAACGCCAAACGTTATGTGGGCCCTATGGGTAAGTTGGTGTAATTCAATACCTCAACTTCCAAGGGTTGTAACGTTTGCATACGACCTCTGTTTTAGGCACATGATAGCCCATCGAAAAGGTATTTCAGAGAAATACACATTCCGCCATCAAACTATGACTCTATCTTTATTTTGACTATGGTGAGCCAAAGAAAAATCGCTTAGGGCCCCGAAACGGCCCTGGAAGTACAACAAGATGTGTTGACATGAAAACATACAAAATAAGCCATTTTTATTAGTGGAGAGGCCACTCGTATCCACCTGGAGGTTGTGTGAGGCTTCAGAAATCCCCAGAAGTGTAGAACCCACAATTACAAAGCAGTACAAAAGAACATGCTAAACAAAAACAGACACAAGGAGTCAGTTGGAATAGGTGGGTGGCCACCAATATCCACCTAGATCATTGATGCTATACCTTTTTATTGGCTTAACCATTTCTCAAATGAGTTATATGTGGAATTAAAGGAGACCGATATATATGATCGTAAAAATAAGAAACTTTTTTGATCATGTTAATACCCTCTTAGCGTACACGAACAAAAGACATTGTAATTTCAGAGATATGTTGACTTTGATAATTAAAATATATATATAAAATTGATATTATAAATTTTGAAAAAATTCACGGCACAAGAAAAATGGGTTCTCTACAAGTATACATGTTTTTTGAACTAATTTCTATGGTTAATGTACTCAACACCTCCATGAACAAAAACATATACCTTATGTTTTGTTCGAAAAATAAGATACCACTGTATATCTGGTTTACACTTTTTTTCTTATCTCTTTCTTATTATGATAAAATTTTGTTGTTCTATGGATAGGCAGATAGTCTAGTAAGGTTATTTTGTTAAATATTGTTGTATTCTTATTTATATGTCTCAATATTCTAACATTATAGGCATTTGTTGATATTTCAAGAAAATCAATAATGAAATCCATGTCAATTACAACATCCCTATAATATTTTTCCATTTGAATCTTATAACAAAATGCATCCATCACTCATCATATCTTCATATAAAAATCATAATATATTGTTTGGGACCCTCATTTCCTATCAATTAGGATGTCAAGATCTTCAACACATTATGGAAGTTGTTTTTGTAATCATAGAAATATGTTGTAGGAAGCAAATAATATGGCCACTATATTTATATTTTCCACCATGAACATTTTCCACTTGTAATATTGTATTCACTAGTGGTATTAACATCTCTTCAAATTTTGTAAGTACTCTTAGAACATGGGTTTTTTCACTAGGATCCATTTTTTCCAACAAGAGAAATGATGAGATCCTTTCCCACTCTTCAATATTTACAAATAGGTCCTTGAAACCTTCGAACAACTATGATTATAGAATAATATTGCTGACAAGCATTGCACATTTAGACAATTGAGAGGCTATCAATATTGGATTGAAAGGATTTATGACATACAATGATGTTTCTATCAAAATGTTGGAAAAGGGGAAGTCTGGCTACATGACCATGTTGTGAAGGATTGACGCAAGAGAAACAAGCTCACACTTCCAACATTTCCTTCTCTATAATTTCTTCATTCCATTTCTCTAAATTTATTGCATTGAATGGATTCCTCGGGAGAAAAATGATATACTCTTTATTCTACAACTTTTTAACACTTAGAATGGGAAGTAGAAAGGAAAAATAAATGGAAAATCATATACATACAATATTTAAATTTTGTTGCCAATTTGATGGTCTTGGATGACTTTGAGTACTTGAGATGCGCATATTGAGGGGAACGAGATATTGTTGATTAGAATTGTTGTAGGAGCTACTAAATTGTGAAATGATTGAATATTGTAGTATGATATTTTTTTGTATGTACATGTACACATGTATGGTCACGTTCACTGAGGACAGTGAAAACTATAGGGGAGGGGATTGTAACACCCCATTTTTTATCCTCAATGTAGCATTGCATATTTGTAGAATTATGAATGGTCATGGGCCAAGTGATGTAACATGTAAACATTGTACATTGAAAATAATGAAATGAAATACACTACCAGTTGTAGATGGATAAGGACCGAAGTAACGGGGGGCTATAATTCTGCAAGAGAGGGGGCTTAATGGTGGTTTGAGGGATTGGCGTCTTCCTTGAGTCTTAAGCCATATTCATTAATCAAATTTTCATGTAGTCATTTATACTTTTTACTTATTAAGCACTCAAATCATTGAATTCACATAAGAGGATGCGTGAGAAAGTCATCCCATTTAGTTATGATAGAAAGGGTTGAGTGTAAGCATCCTTGGGAAAAAAGTAAAAGACAAGAAAGCATGGGAAAAGAGAAAAAATGAATAGGAAACAATGCCATTTTTAAAGTTAGCAAGAGGGTAGAAACACAAGATATAAGTGTGGGGAAAGAGTGGTCAGCCATAGTGGCTATTGAAGACATTTTTCGAAAGCTGAAAATTATGTTGAAAATGAGTTTTTTATGCATGTAAAATTTTTGTTATCAAGAAAATTACCCAAGAGAAAGTGAGCTTGCTATGTGATCACTCTTGTTGCAAGTGGATTTCCTGGAGAACCTAGTAGAAATATTCCTGGTTGGTTAGACACCCATAGGATCTTGTCTATCCTTGTGGAGTCATACCCCCAACTTGGGGGTGACTTTCTACTAAGAGAATTGGAGTAGCAGAATGTATTGTTGAGTGGAATTTCATTTGTCTATAACAAGTTGTGTAAATCATTTTTAAAATATAAGTTTTTTAATCACTGTGCCATTTACAATCTTAATGCTATGATTGAATGTCACATTTAATATGTATTTTATTTGTATGAATGATGTTGTGCATGTTTAATTGCTTCGGTGCATATTTAAGTCAGTTGCATTTATGCATTTAATTATTAATGATAATTGAATGAGTGTGTATCTTATGCTATTTATATTTCCAAATTTAACTTGAATGATAGTCGATTTCATAGCAATGTGGCTCAGATAGGCTATTGGGAAGATTATAGAATGGTATTAGAGAAAAAATTTGTGGACATGTGCCACAATGACTATCTGGGGACATGGCACTTTTCCACCTATATGGAATGAAAATAAAGTTATAGGTCCTTTACCTCTAAAGAAGAAGGGGTCTTATCGATGTCCATCATGGTTTGAGGTCACAATGGTGTTTCCCTTACCACCCATCATTTGACATTTTTCCCACCTTTATTGTTGGTTGTGGATCCTGATTATCTTCCTGATTCAAAGGTATTTGTTTCCTGCCATGTTTATATTCCATGAAGACTGTACACCCTGCCACACAGGGGGGACGTTGTAGGGGGTGATTTCCCCAGTGTAGGGTCCAAGGGGCTCATCCCCTGGCTGTGGGGTTTGGGGGCTAGCAACCCCTGAAGGAAAAATTACCTTGTAAATGTATACTGTAATTTCATAGTCAATATTGATCATTCATCATTAAGTCACAGATATGAAGGTAGAGATTATGCTAGGGTTTTTTTCCATAGAAGGAAACCCTCTTTTATGAGAGAATTGTATTGCATCTGTGTATTATTGAAAATATTATATTATGAGAGAGGAGACTGTGAGAGAAAGAAGAGGAAGTTATAGCGGGTGTGTTGTAGGTTGTATCCCTTCATTTGTTGGATAATAATAAAGAAAGGACCTGGCAATTTCTATGGTATACGTAGCCAACACTGGGTGAACCACGTATATCTATGTCTCTATTTTATTGTGTATCTTCTGTGTTTTATTTCAGCATTTGTTTTTATTTTATTGCTCTGCGATCCTGTTTATCTAACAACTAGTATCAGAGTGAAAGGTAACTCGCAGGAAAAGAGGGTTCCTGGTTCGAGTGGGAGCAATGGCAGAAGATGGAAAGTTCAGGGTCAAGAAATTTAATAGACAAAACTACCAGTTATGGAAGATGTATATGGAAGATTATTTATATCAGAAGGATATGTTCCTAACATTAGGAGGAATAGAAAAGAATCCAACAACCATGAAGGATGAAGAATGGGAGGTTCTTGACAGAGAGGCACTAGGAATGATACAATTGAGCCTTGTAGTGTCGATGGATTTCAATATTTGAAAATAAAAGACAATGAAGGATTTGATGGACGCATTGGGTAAACTGTATGAAAAACCCTCATCGTCCAATAAGTTATTTCTGATGAAAATGTTATTTAATATGAAGATGTCAGAAGGTGGGTTTGTTGCAAATCATTTAAATGAATTCAATATGGTTACTAATCAACTAAGTTCTGTAAAAGTGGACTTTGATGATGAGGTTAGGGATATTTTAATATTTTTCTCATTGCTAGAAAGATAAAATGGCTTGGTCATGGCTGTAAGTAACTCTGTCTCTAGTTCAAACAATCTAAAATTTGATGATGTTATTGGTGTTATCCTTAGCAAGGAAATGCGATGGAAAAACACAGGTGAGACATCAAGTAATGCATTAAACATGAAGAACAAGGGAAGAAAAAATAATAGAGGAAAGGGCTCAGGGAACCATGGAAATTATAAGAAGGGAAGATACAAATATAGACTGGGAAAGATAGAGTGTTGGAATTGTGGGAAGAAAGAACACCTGAAGAAATAATGCAAAGATCCAAAGAAACAAAGATATGGATAACAGGAGAAAAATCAAGAAGCAAATGTAACAGTTGATGTGTTACAACATGTTTTGATTATTTCTGTAGATAATATTTTTGAGTCTTGGGTAGTAGATTTAGGGGATTCATTTCATGCTACACCCCATAGGAAATATTTTATAGATTATGTTCAAGGTGATTTTGGACAGGTTCATTTGGGTGATGATGCACCATGCAAAATTGTTGGAATGAGAAATCTACAAATAAAGAAAAAGAATGGAAACCAATGGTTGTTGAAAGAGGTAAGACATGTTCCAGATCTAAGGAAATATAATTACAAATATTTACAAAATGAAGGTTGTAAATCCATATTTACAAATAAGGCATGAATGGTCACCAAAGGATCATGGTGATTGCAAAAGGAGAGAAGGTAGGTACATTATATTTATGTACTGGTAATACTGACTCTTCTATCTCTTTAGTATCTACGGGAGTGGATACAACACTGGGGCATCATATGCTTGGACACATGAGTGAGAAGGGGATTCATATACTTCACAAAAGAAACATGTTTTCATATATTAAACAAATTGATTTGGATTTCTATGAGCACTGTGTTTATGGAAAACAAAAGAGAGTTAGATTTCTCAGAGTTGGAAAAGAAAATAAGAGTGAAAGGTTAGAGACTCTGCATATAAATGTATGGGGACTAGCTCAGGTATCATCTCTTGGTGGCTCTTGTTATTACATTACTTTTATTCATGATACAACTATAAAAACTTAGTTTTATTACATTCGAAAAAAATATGATGTTTTTGATACTTTTAAGAAATGGAAAGCTTTGGTTGAGAATGAGATAGGAAAAAGGTTGAAGCGTCTCAGATTGAAAAATGGAGGTGAATAATGTAGCAAGGAATTTTATGATTATTGTTCATACCATGGGATTCATAGAGAGAAGATTGTTCTAGGAACACCACAAGAAAATGGTGTGTCATAAAGGATGAACAAGACCATCATGGAGTGTTCAAGGACTATGAGATTGTATGCAGGGTTTCCCTTACAATTTTGGGAAGATGTTGTAGATATTGTTGTTTAATTGATAAACAAAAGACCTTCAAGTTCTTTGGATGGTGGCATTATAGAGGAGGCATGGACAGGTAAAAAGGTAAACTATTCATTTATGAAGCCTTTCGATTGTGAAGCATTTGTCCATATTGATAAAGAAAATAGAACAAATCTTGAATTAAAATGAAAGAAGTGTGAATTTATTGGATATGGTGTTAATGATTTTGGTTATCTCTTATGGGATTATGAAAATCAAAAAATCATTAGGAGTAGAGATGTCATATTCAATGAGAAGGTCATGTATAAATATCAATTGCAAGGAAGGAAATAGGAAGCAAAAAAACCAAAATACATAGTGCTTGATGAGGTCACTAAAATATAAATTCCAAAGGTACTAGAAAATAAAATGTACAACAACAGGAGAAACAAGTACCTCAAAATCCTGCAAGTGTTGTTAGAATATCTACCACGTTAAGTAGACCCCTTGAACAATACTCTCCTTCATTATATTATTTACTATTGACTGATTCTGGTAAGCCAAAAAGTTATGAAGAGGCAATGCAGGTAAACACTAAAGGGAAATGGGAGCAAGGAATGAAAGAGGAAATGGATTCCTTGGTAAATAACCAGACTTGGGACTTGGTTCAGTCTCCTGCACAAAAAAGAACATTGCAGAATAAATGGGTTTATATGTTGAAGGAAGAAGATGAAGGCAAAAAGAGGTACAAGGCTAGTCTTGTTGTAAAGAGGCTTGCACAAAAGAAAGGTATATATTTTGATGAAATATTTTCTCATGTTGTTAAAATGACTTCAATTAGGAATATTTTAGGTCTTGTGGCAGTAGAAGATTTACATCTTGAACAATTAGATGTAAAAATGACTTTTCTCCATGGGGATTTGGATGAAGAGATTTATATACAACAACCACAGGGGTATGAGGTAAAAGGGAAGGAAAATTTGGTATGTAGGTTAAAGAAGAGATTGTATGGCCTAAAGAAAGATCCAAGGCAGTGGTATTTGAAGTTTGACATGTTTATGACAAAACAATGTTATAGTAGATGTCATTTTGATCACTATGTTTATTTTAAAAGGATAAAAATGGAAGCTATATTATCTTACTATTGTATGTAGATGAAATGCTTGTTGTAGGGTCTAATATGCATGATATAAATGTGCTGAAGAAGAAAGTATCTGATTCTTTTGCGATGAAGGACTTTTGTGCTTCAAAGAAAATCCTTGGTATGAGAATAACAAGAGACAGGAAAAATCGCAAATTGACATTGTATCAAGGTGATTACATAGAGAAGGAGTTGGAGAGGTTTAGAATGCAGAATGAAAAACTAGTTAGTACACCTTTGGCCAACCATTTCAAATTAACTAAGGAAATGTATCCCAATACATAAGAAGAGATCAAATACATATCCAGGGTCCCTTATTCATCAACAGTTGGCATCTTGATGTATGAGATGGTTTGCACAAGACCAGATATTCCACCTGCAATGGGAGTTGTGAGCATGTATATGAACAATCTAGGTAAAGGATATTGGAAGGTAGTGTTGGCCCTCAACCAAGTTTTGAGGAAACCTTGGTTAGGTATGGACCACTTTTGGACTTCGATAGGTTGATCGAAGATGGAGTGCCTAGGCGGAGTTGAGATCATAGATATCACTTATTTTGCGGGCTATGTGGACCCATAAATGGGGCTCTTTAGGGTTTTTGTAATGGGTTATGGGATGTCGGCCCATGGGTTCTCCCATGTTTAGGCCTTTTTGTAAGGAAATTTAAAATTATAAATAAGTGTAAGAATGTATAGTATAAGAAGCAATAACTTGTGGAGCTAAGTGCAAGTAGCTTGAGAAACTTTGTGCCATGGAATGTATGTGTTAATTCTTTGTGCTTGATAGAGGATTTGGCTATGTGCCTTGACCTAGTTTTGGGAAGGAGGATCTGGTGCTCAGTGCGCAGATCTCCTATCCAGTGCGAATCTTGGCTCTGTGGCCTAGTGCACAGGAGAAGCTGAATGTAAGAGATTGAAGAATAATAAAGAAGATGAAGCAGTTGGTGGACCTAGCCCCACACTGGGGTGAACCACATATATCTTGTGTCTTTGGTTTTCTTTGTGCTTTGTTCATTATGTTAAGAATCTTCTCAGTGCTTTTCTTATTATGTATGTTAGGTGGATCTGTTGATGCTTAGTGCTTTATTTGTGTTAAGGATGAATGAATGTTGGATCTAACCTAATGCTATGTGCTAGATGATTGAAGTGTTTAATATTTACTACACCGAACTATATTAGGGTTTATTTTGTGTTGTTAGTGAAGCTAATGAACTAATGCATGTCACCTTCTAAGTGTTGCTAGAACACTCTAGGAAGTGTTATTATCACATATCTATGTCCCAGCTTGGTTGCAGACACCTGAGTTCTGTAACCCCCACTGCTTTTACCTCGGGTGAGACTTCTCCTGCTTCGCAGGTGTTGCCGAAAGGGTCGATAGTTAGGGTTTTTTTGGTGCATTTTTGAAGCATTGAACCCTGGGTCTACCCCTGTGCCAACAAATGGTTCCGTTGCCAAGACTTGAAAATATGATTGTTGGGAACTGAAGTAAAGAAAATAGAAGCTTTATGTATAGATCTGTTGATGTAGTGCACAATACTCTACTTGAATTGTGAATCGGTGTGCTAAGAGAGAAGTCCAATCTAAAGAAAAGAGGTAAGATCTTAAAAGAGTTAAAGATTTGTGCTTTGATAAGAGTAAGATAAGTGAATTTTTTTTTTTTCTGAAAGCATGAATTCAAGTATGTTTAATAGATTCTATCCTAGTTTGAAATATATGGATTAGTTGGAAGAAAGATTTGATCTAAGTAGAGCTAATACAAATGAAGAAAGATATGTTATTCCTATGCATAGAAATAATTTTGGGACTAATAAGTGGATGCAAGAACCTAGAAAGATTTTTTGCAGATCGCAGGTCCATCACTGTGATACTAGTGCGTAGTACAAAATAGGTTGGGGAACATATAAAAGAAAAAGAGGATTGACATTGTATTATAACTGCAGAAGACCGGGATATATTGTGAAGGAATTCCCCTGTACAGGTCCTATTTGTCTTTGTTGTAAAATTGTTGGTCTTGAAGTTGAGGATTGTCCAAGGATGATTGCTAAAGTTGAAATAATGAACATGAGATAAGGAAACTATGAAGGAAGTAAAGAGACTAAGAACATTTTAGAGAATCATAAAGAGAAATAATCAGAGAAAGCTCAGACTATGTTATCACAACTGAAATAAACAATGGATGTTCACAAAGATGTCAGCTTACCAGAGATCCTGAAAGTAAAACAATGCATAAGTAAAATAATAGAAGACTTTGACATAGACTATGTCTTGGATGAAGAAACACAAGTGAATATTATGACATAAGGCACTTGGGAAATTTTGGGAAAGCCTACTATGGTACCTTCATTGGGAAGGATAGGCTTTTTTAAAGGTAAGATGATAACCCTATCTAGAAGAGTTACTAATGTACCTATTATTATTCATGGAACATCGACTAAATAAGAATTTGAAGTCATTAAGTTTGTTGAGAACAATGCCCATTTCTCACTTCTACTAGGTAAGACTTGGATTGAGAAATATTAGATCAAAAGGAAAGCAGAGGAAGAAGCTACAAAAAATTAAAAAAACAAGTACTAAGGGATTTCATAGTGAGAAATATAGACCGACTAATAGAAGAACGAGAATATAAGTCGAAGCAACAGAAGGCAAAAGAATTAGTTGTCGAGGTTGAAAGAATGCAAGAAGGCTTGAAGGACCTATCTATGCAAGAAAGAAGAATACCCACCCTGGAATTAATAAGAGAAGGGATATTAAATTTGAACCCTTTGAGATCACATCACTAGTACGAAGTCACTACACTAGGAGAAGATAAGAATAAGAATGGAAAGAGTAATCCATAAATAGTTAGAGAGACTCAGATCACATGAAATAGGGCAAGGAATCTCATTAAAAAGAAATCCAAGTTAGAAAATCTACAGGAATCTACAGAGAACAGATGAAAGACTTCACAGACTGGAACCTTGCAAGAGGCAGGTTCGTAGGATTTGAAATTCGCCGGAACAACAGGACCACGCAGAATGAGACTTCACCCTAGAGAAGCTATATGACCATTAGAGGCATCTCGCTCGTTAGAAGGACACTCTGGAATGGCTAGGAAACACATTTATGGGTGGATGTGCCGCTTTTGGGACATTGAGACTGCGCCATAATGGACATATTTGCATTGATGGAAGCATTCTTGCCCATTGGAAGAATCTGTTACAAGGCCCTTCTTAGCTAACCAATCAGACGCTACGTCGAGACCACTTTTTTCTACCCATTATTAACTGATATAACAAAGAATTTATTGTGTGTTGAGCTATGTTATCACAAAATAGACGTCGTTGTCCATTTTTATACCCTGCTTATCTGTTGGCCTACCCCGACCTATTTGTTTAACAGTGAGAATGTCGGGTGAACCTACTGAATTAGAGAAGTTTGTTGAGGATATATTCAAGAAGTTGATGGCTGATAAACCATTATCTTAAGGTGTACATGCATCGTCAACTAGGGGACTATAGGCTTCCCCTTGGACTGGATGACATTCAGGTCGTGTCAACCCTGCAACCGAGCAGCGAAGTAAGCATCGCGACAATATGGCTAATACGAAGTAGATCCCGTCAATATTACCATACTATATCCCACCTTTGGATGGCACGGTTAACTGTGACATAATCCCACGAGGCTATGAGTACACCCTGATCACCACGTACATCCCAAAATGAATACGTATAGTTGGGAGTCAGTTAGGAAAGATCCCACTATTGAAGAACAACTACTTTATTCTCAGAGACAGGAATAACTATTCTATGCTCGCACCCCACCAATACTTGATGAAGACAACTGGGATTAAGGAGCTAGCACAGTCCACCATGCTAAATGTGATGAAGGTCCCCCATTTTTGCCATCACCAGGAGGTTAATGCTTGCATTAAACTCCTCTTGTCATGTTACCATGGAGGATACATGTGGCTTGACCGACGGATTACTATGGATCCGACGCTGATCCACTTGATTATAAGATTAAGCATGAAGGGACCCGACCCTCAACAATTTTACCTAGGGAAGGCCTCAGACTGCTCCCTAGCATAGCACATCAAGGAGGCTTATGGTGAAGTCGAAAAGGGAAAGTGAGGCTACAAGATAGCCTCTATCTAGGATGGCACAATGTGCCTCACCTGCCAACTCATAGATGGAAATATTGTAAGAAAGAACCGCCCCACATAGGTCACCGGGTTTGTGGTGGACTTCGTAGGAAAATGTGTGGAGGACATGCAGATGAATTGGGTGAGTTACCTCATCAATGAACTCGAGACAAACTGTCACGAAGCTCGAGATCTGGGATACAAATTCCACTTTAGTTGGTTAATCATGTTGATTTCATTTGTCACTTGGAAAATGCCTAAAGGAGCCACATTTCCGGAGATTGAACCATCAGAGTCGTTGGCCACTAGGTTTTCTACCTTGTGGTACATCAACGACATGTCGAAGTGGTGGCAGTCCAACGCTGTGTTCCATGTGTATTATGTAAAGACCGTCATTTAATAATTAATCATTCATTAACCCTTAATTAAGGAGTTAATCATACTTCAGCTAATCATAATCAAAATAATTAATTAATAACATATAATTAATTAAGGTTATATAATAATTAATTATAATTTAGCTAATGTTTAGGATTATTTATGAAATTATTCATATTAATAAGTAAAGGGTCATTACATATTATCAGCAAATGAAGGTTTACATTGAGTCATTTCCATGCATGACACCGCACACCTTGCTCCCATATAGAACAATAGCCAAGTTTCATGTAGATCTGCATTTTATCTATATCACTGCGTGCAGAGATGAGAGCAAGGAAGAGTTACAGTCATATTACAAACCAAAAGATGAAGACATGGAGAAGATCACAAAGGAATCACCCAAGGAGTTCCTTGTACCTATTGGTGATGCAAAACTCTCCGACACTGAGATCATAGGAATCCTCCTATTCACCCGGGTCAAGCATGTCGGACAGTCCAGTGGGACAAAGAAGAAGAAGAAAAAGGAGGAAGTCCAGAATATAGAGATTGATGAGGAGGACAACACCTTTGAAGAAAATGGATCTCGCTCTCTAGGAGGAGGAGATGAAGCAATTGGACAAGGAGGAGGGGATGAAGGAGAAAATCAAGAAGAAGGTGAAGCTACACTGCTGAAAGATCCCCCTACTAAAATAGTAACACTGTAGAAGAGGAAGATTTCTCCACAGAAACCTTCAACAAGAAAGAATACGTGCACCAGTAAGCCCCAATTAGAGGTTATGATCATGGAAGACGACATCATTTAGGTTCATAGAGCCATGGAGGATGCTTTTGAGGACATCTTGTAGAGATATGCAGTGAAGAAGGACAAACTATATTGCAGGATCGAAAAAGAATTGAATGAAGTACATCAAGCTATTTGTTCGGTCTGCGCAGTACCTACTACGCCTTCCTCGTCATAGATTGCATAATTGGGAGATGAACTAGCCTAATTGAGAAGACCTGCATATGTGACAGAGGCTCAACTTCAGAAAGACCAAGAAGAGAAGGAGAAGGCTACAAAATCCTTGAAACAAGAGAAAGAGGAAGTCTTAGAGAAATTATGAGTAGCACGGTACTGTAATGCCTATGAAAATGAGAAAGAAGAGTTTCGGTCTATTCTCTAGGACGACAAAGTGAAGATACAGAGAGAAAACGAGTAGTTCCTCTCAGAATAAGCTATGGTCAAAGAAGTAGTGAATAAAGCATGTCGCTCTATGTCAGAATTGGCACAGGAGGAACATGTGTAGATCGAGGTTCAAGTGGTGAAGCTCACTAAGAACATCCAGTAGCTTCAAGTGAGTATATTAGAGTTGGAAATCCAAGCAGTGCCGAGCACCCCCCAAGAAGTGCGCGACCAGAGGGAGGAAGCCGCCAAGAACAAAGTAGTAAGGATCAGATCCCTCTCCTCAGAATGAAAACAATGGAGCGATAGAAGCGCGAAGACTTATGAATTCCTCCCAGAATATCCAAAGCTAAGGAAATTGGAAGCAGAGTTACAGGAGGCGCAACATTAGGCCTTCTCCATGCAGGCGCAAATGAATATGATCACCGTAGTTGAAAGAATGAAGAGTTCCTAGGAACAACACATGGTACAACAACATATTAATGCCTTCCAGGGCAGAGTAATGGAAGTTGCACAAAAACTACAACCTATGCAGGATGAAGCCTTCAAGGTGTTTGATGAAATTGAAGGACAAGGATCACAATTGGACCAAGTGGTTGTGACAGTAAAAAAGGGCCTGGAAGGGCCTGTTATAAAGAAAATGATCCAAGAGCTCACTGAGCAGGAGTATCAGGTGAAGTATCAAGTCGAGGCAGCTCGAGTAAATCTCGAGTCCTTTGAAGCGACATTGACCAGAACTGAGTGACTCGGGATGAGTCACAGGTGAGTGTTGGGGGGTTTTTGGACCTCAACCAAGTTTTGAGGAAACCTTGGTCAAGTTTGGACCACTTTTGGACTTTGACAGGCTGGTTGAAGATGGAGCACCCAAGAAGAGCTGAGATCGTGGATCTCACTTGTTTTGCAGGCTATGTGGACCCAACAAGGGGTTCTTTAGGTTTTTAGTAATGGGTTATGGGATGTCAACCCATGGGTTCTCCCATGTTTAGGCCCTTTGTAAGGAATGCAAAAGTATAAATAAGTTTAAGAATGTATAGTAGAAGCAACAATATCTTGTGGAGATAAGTGCAAGTAGCTTGAGTGGCTTTGTGCCATGGAATGTATGTGTTAAGGCTCTATGCTCAATAGAGGAGTTGGATCTGTGCCTTGACCTAGTTTTGGGAAGGAGGATCTGGTGTTGAGTGCACAGATCTCTTGTCCAGTGCGAAGCTTGGCTCTGTGGCTTAGTGCACAAGAGTAGTTGAATGTAAGAGATTGAATAATAATAAATAAGATGAATCAGTTGGTGGACATAGATCCACACTGGAGTGAATCACGTATATCTTGTGTCTTTGGCTTGCTTTGTGCTTTGTTGGTTATGTTAATAATCTGCTCAATGCTTTTCTTATTATGCATGTTAGGTAGATCTGTTGATGCTTAGTGATTTATTTGTGTTAAGGATGAATGAATTTTAGATATAACCCAATGCTATGTGCTAAATGATTGAAGTGTTTAATCTTTACTGTGATGACCTATATTAGGGTTTGTTTTTTATGTTAATGAAGCTAATGAACTAATGCATGTCACCTTCTAAGTGTTTCTAGAACACTCTGCGAAGTGTTATTATCACATATCTGTGTCCTAGCTTGGTTACAAACACTTGAGTCCTCTAACCCCCCCTGCTTCTACCTCAGGTGAGACTTCACCTACTTCGTAGGTGTTGCCAAAAAGGTTGGTAATTAGGGTTTTGTTTGTGTGTTGTTGAAGCATTGAACCTAGGGTTTTCCCCTATGCCAACAGGTAGTAAAGTAGATTCTCAGGTATTTGAGAGGTACTTCTACTCATGCATTATTTTTTGGAGGTTCAAACACTATTCTATAGGGATATGTTGATTATTATATGGTGGGTGATAAAGATAGTAGGAGGAGCACTAGAGGGTATGTTTTTACTGTAGGTGGAACAATAGTAAGTTGGATTTCAAAACTAGAAAATGTTGTTGCACTTTCAACAACAGAAGAAGATTATGTTGCTACTACAGAGGGTAGTAAAGAAATGATTTGGTTACAGAGGTTTATGGAGGAATTGAGAAAGAAGTAGGAGAATAGTAGGTTGTACTGTGATAGTGAGAGTTCCATTCATCTTTCAAAGATCTCAGCCTTCCATTCAAATACTAAGCATATACAACTCAGGTACCATTTTATATGATCTATCTTGGAATATGGGAATTTTAAGTTGGAAAAGATACATACTACCCAAAATACTGTAGACATGTTAACAAAGGGAGTAACCAGGAAGAAATTGAGTTCCTGCTCAGTTTCAGTTGGTCTTCAAGCATGAAGGTGAAGATGAGAAATTTGTCAGGTCCAAGAAGGATCATATTCTAGCATATACAAAAATGGTGGAGTTGTTGTGATCAGTCTCCAAGTGAGATATTGTTGGTTGTGTAGCCTGATTATCTTCCTGAGTCATAGGTATGGGTGAAATCATGAAGATGGGTTACACTTTTGCTTGTTTTATGAGAAAAAAAACTGTATTTTCACAAGTTCTTCAACTTCCGGCATACAAAAGTATTTTTTTTATTTATAATTTCACTTTACAGTAAAAACAAAACTTGTGAAGAATTATGTTAGCTTTCTAATGACTATTTTTCATTTTTTTTTTTATCATGATTTGATATGTCAATTTGACAATTATTTAACAGTATGTTCCTTAAACATGAAAGGAATGATAATGAGTTACTTTTTTCTACAAAAATGTATCTATTATCAAACTTATGTTTTTAAGAAACGAAATACACTGCAACAATCTACAAAGACTCTATTTTATTATGACTATAATTTTGAATCTAACAAATGAATATTATAATTTCTAGAATTTTTTTAAGTTGACCAAGATGAAAACGTTGCAGATTTTAAGCACATGTTTTTCTACACCTTGTATCTATCTTAATTTTTACTTAAAACTAAAATTTAAATATACCCTTTTGAAAAGAATAGTTTACGGATTATGAATATATTTTTTTCAAATTTTTTCACTGTATATTTTTAGAGATACCGATATTTCATTTCACTGAATCATAATGTTTACTGAAAATATTATGTAGTGTTTTTTTTTTTTTTAAATTAAATAAAATTAGATAAAAATAAATAAAATGAAAACAAATTATAAGAATTGAAAGTAGATTCAACTTTGTAAATGATGGTGTCATTTTTGAAACCAAATTCTCAGTATTTGCAGGAGTCCGCAACCTCTAAAGTTCAGTTAAGCTTGGGGAAATTCTCTATTTTTAGTTTTTAGTCCCAATTTCCTTTTTTCGGCTGAAATAATCTTTTGGGTGAAAGACTAAAATCTAACGGAAACTGTCAAAACTGAACGGTTTCCAAGGTTTTTGTTCCGAAAAACCATTCTTTCGGGTGAAAGGTTGTCGAACGAATTTCGTCCATCGAAAAAAATGAAACGACATGTCGTATCGTTCATTTCGCGCCAAATTGTATAAATAGGCTTTCGTCCGAACACATTTAACACAATTCATCAGATGGACAGATATATATAAACTCAGGGATAGGCATTTCAAAGCATTTCTATTACTGATTGTAGTTGTATTATTTTCTTTCTTTATTTCTTCCCTCTGTTCCATAGGCTTAATCGAAGGATCAATATCGATACATGGTGGTTTTCTAGAGCACTTAAACAAAGTTTCGAATCATCTTTTTGGTTTTTGTTGAATAAGGTAATTGGTGTTTGTTCAAGTTTTTATTGGAATAACAATTTATATGTTGAAATATAAATGTTGAACATTTTTTTAAGGTGAAGTATTTGTTGAACATATCTTTTATAGATAACTACAAAAGTCATGGTAAACAAAAGTTTGCGCAAGAGAAAATATGATCGCACTCGAGATGATACTTGCCAAATCGAACAAAGGAAAGAGCTTTATCGAAGAAAGAAAAAAGAACATGCAAATATTGAAGAAAGAAATGATGATAATGTCAATAGAGATTTTCGACAAGAAGAAGTTCAACCAGGTATGCATGCAGATATGATGATCGAGCACATGACACACATCAAGCGACTGTATTCAAAAAGTACATAATTCAAAGTATAGAATTCAAATTTAAAATATTGTAAATAATATAATTGATTGTAATTACAATTTGATGTTTTTCAAAAAACATAAATAGATTTGTCTCATAATGTCGAAGAAGACGTTGAAACCAAAATTGAAGCAGAAGATGTTGAAACAGAAATTGAAGAAGGAGATGAATCGCCTGTAGGTATGTACATAAATTTAGATTAATACAAGATGAACACTCAAGTATATATAACTTAGTGAATTTGTGTTCGGGTTATGTTTTTTAATATAAAATTTAAATTGAAATATGTAGGAGAATCTATCAACATTGATGATGAAATATTAGAAAATGTTAATACTGACAAATTTGGGAAGAAAAATACTAAGCATTATATAAGATATCGAACTAAGAATATGTATAATACTTTTTTCAAAGATGAATCAATAACAATACTCAACTTTTACTTTGTCTATTGAAGTCAAGAAAGTTAAAAGAAGCTACATCATTATTGGGTATTCAAAATTCGACAAAGGATACAAAGGTGCAATAGAATGTCTTTAACAATATAACTAGTGTATTAAAATCTTTTGGAAAATCTCGAAAATAAGATGTTCGTGTTGCACATAGAACATTACAAACAACAATTGTTTCAGGGAGAAATATAAAAGATCGTTTGACACGACACATGGAAAAAATGATGGGAACGTCAAGAAAAACATTGCACAAACATAAAAAAATTCATTTCCAAATAGATGTAAATGATGATTGGTTTGTTGGAAATTGATTTCTAGACAACCCTACAAACATAGACTTGCAGAAAGTGTTAAAGAATTGGCCCGTAATTGTTGGTTTGAAGAATCTCGTGTTTCACCACATACAAGGGATGTGTTGCGACAAAGAATAGAATGAAATCAATATGAAGAACATCCAAAACATATATTTCCAATGACACAAATAGAGTTGTTTAATAAGTTCAAAGAAGAGCACAAAGAAGTTAAAATTTCCATCAATATATTTGTGCAACAAAAACCATGGTTTGTTAGACCCATCACTGTCTGTGACACATGTTGTTGTCGTTATCATGTGGAGTTTGAGTTGTATTGCGACATTTTTTTGGATTTTGGTAAAACTTTATGGCTAGGTTCACCTCCTCCTTCCACATTTCGTGTTTTTATATCTGAAATTCTATGTGAAACAGAAGATGATGATTTATTTTACAAAACCAAATGTGTTGGTGGAAAGAAATGTGATCGTTGTGGAAATCTAAGTTTGTTTCATTCAAAGTATCATATTGATATGAATGATCAATCATTTTCTAATATAAGATTCAATTGGAAGAGATATTAATATATGAGTAGCATGGCTCCACATTCTTCAAATGTTATTTACAAAAGGATTGATTTGAAGGTAGATAAAATCAACGTGATAGAATTTTTGAAGAAGTTTGAGGAAGAAATCTATAAATACACCAAGCATTCACATAGGGATCGATGTCAAGATCTACAATTCAAACAATCTCGTGAAGTGTTTCCACCAGGGACAATTTTATTTGTAGTTGATTTTGCAGATAATTACACATTCGCTGCACAAAAAGAAATATAGAGTGAATATTATCATTCTGATCAAGTCACAATATTTGTCCATGTTTTATATAGACATGCTCAATGGAGTCTTCCAAACATAGAAAGCACCAACGCCAATCAACATGTTATTAAAGAATATCATTTTTATATAAGTGACGATCGAGCACACGACACACATTATGTACAACATTGTTTTGATAAATTTTATGATTCATTGAAATAAAGTGAAATCATATTCGATTGACATTGGATATGGTCCGATGGGTGTGCGCGTCAATTAAAATATACACGATCATTCTATTGGTTATGTCATCTTCATTAAAAATTAAACATTACACATTGTTGGAATTTTTTTGAGACTGGTCATGGAAAAGGAGAGCACGATGGTGCAGGGGCATGTATAAAACAAGCACTTTGAAGGTATCAACTGAACCCTCGTGCCGATCGATTTGAATCCACTGAACAATTTGTTGAATGGTGCAACATGGCACTAAGCCATGAATATAATCCATCAAGGGATGTGCGCAGGTGTGTCTATATATAAATGTTACATGTATGTACACAAGATATATAAATTTGAACGTGTTCAAATTCATATTCAAGCTTCAATCATTTTCTTGAGAGATTTCAAGTTAACAAGTTTTTGTCTTGTGCAGGTATTTTTTGTATGTTCGAATCGAAGATGTAAATAGATCAATCCTATATGATGACAGTACAATACTTGGGACAAAAAAAATATATTCAGTTAAAAAAAAACATTTTCAAAATGGGTTTTCATTTGATAGACGAAATGCCTCTTGTTTTTGTTCAGTTTGCATAGAGGACACGGAATCCATAGATATTTGCGAGAACAAAAATGCAGGATATGTTAAAGCTTGGAGACATACTGAACTTAATGTAAAAGAGAAAATGCCACTTGCAAGCTCAGAGGATATGGAATCAAATGAAACTATAGTGTCAATTGATGGCGATAGAGTTTCTGATCTTGTTAGAGAAGGTAAAATTTTTATGTTTAAATTTTTTCAAATAACTTGTAGATGTACTTGTGTGATAATCTAACACGAATTATTTGTTGTCCAATATATCCAACTATTTGCAGGAGATGTTTTTTCCATGGTTGCACCTGTAGACAACACTAAAAACGTGAGATATTATTTGATGCGATGCATGGAACAAAAGATGAGGCTATTAGAATATTTTGATGATAACGGTTTTATATATGAAAGAGGATGAATTGTATTGAAAGGATATTTTTTTCAAGAAACCCATCAAACCAATACTCATGTTCACTTTCAAGACTACTAGTCAGATGTTACAAGTTGTCAATATAGTCATTTGGTATGTGTAGCGATCATCAAGTTAATAGAAGTTCAATAAAAATAAATAAAAAATTAGAAAGTGGAAAATGTCCAAAGTCGATCATGAATGAATAATTGAAGTTGGAATACCATTACGTTGTTTTTAAACAAACTTGGCACATGTGTACATTCTAGAATTTTTAATTTTTCATTGAAAGTACATTCCATATTTTGATGACTTGTTTTGACTATCTTCAAACATATTTCCAAAATTATGATATTTATAAAAAGGGTACTATGTATAAAAAACTCACTTGGGAACTGCACCCCAATGAGTACCTAAAAGTATATTGTTAGTACTTACAACCTAATTATTATAGGATTTAGGGAACTACTAATTTGTATGGAAGTGAAAGAACCATTTGGTAACTTATACCCCTATCGATACCCAAAAGTATGTCATTGGGGAATTTCACCCTAACTAGTATAGAAGTAAAGGACATGCTTGGGGCACACCTTAATTTACATATATAGGAGTGAGACACCAACTTAATGAATTTTCATCTTAGTTAGTGCCAAAATTATGTTATTGAGATTTAATACTTACAAATTATGACACCCCCATTAATACCCAAAAGTATGTTCTTGGGGAATTCCACTCTAATTAGGATATGAATGAGGGAATCACTTGGAAATTTATGCCCAAGTATGTTATAACCTAAATTTGTATAAGAGTGAAAGAACCAAGAACTTCTTGGGGTGCACCCTAACTTAAATATAAGATAGAGGAGAACTTAATCTTTTAGGGACATGCATTTTATATAATACAAGTTCTTTTTTCAAGTCAAGAAGTGAGGTATCCTTAGGCACAAGGGATGAAAGTAATCCTAACTTAGGCATGCTCACTAATAGGCATATTTATGAGACATATTTAAGTACCTAATCCAACTAATAGACCCATCATTCATATATCCTTCTAATAATTCCCCCTTCTAACATTTGGATGAGACTAATCTTTTTTAAAGAAATCATAGTATTAGGGCACCTTTATGATATCAACTTCTCATTCCATCTTGTGATTGGAAATGGCTCACATGTTAAGACAAGTAAAATATATTTTAATGAAGTTCATTTGATGGGGTTTACTTGCTTTAGAATGTTTGAACCCATTCCCATATATGTATTATGGAGCCATCCCCTTCAAACCCATAATTTCCAACAATACTCTTTGATTTTCCCCATGTTCATAAAGGGGCACACATGTTGAGAAATCATATACTATTATATGAAGGGTGATTAAGTCATGTTAATTACAAAGGGGTCCCTCTCACATGAAGTCGTAAGACTTCATGTCCACCTTTTCACATGTTCGATGGGTTCGATTTAATTTGGAGCTGCCTTGCTACATGCTAAACGATACAATGTCGTGGGTCCTCAAGTGGTAATAAAAGCACCCATTGAGTGACTATTCCTCATGGCTCATTCTATTCCATTGACTATTCAAATGGATTGGGCGTCATTCTTTTTTGAGGTAACATTAAATCTCTTTGTACTGCATAAGGTTCATACCCGCAGAGTATCATGAAGTTCACTTATCAAAGCCAATTGATCACATCGAGGAGTTATACATTTTTAGTACCTTCTAGAATACAAGGAATATTATTTTTTATTGTAAAAGGTTGATCTAGAAACTCTCTATTTAAAGAGAAGTTCCTTCACTTCTTACACATGGTTGGATTTGCGAGATTCTAGCAAATTCTAGTGATGGATCACTAAGATACCCACTTCTAACTTCTAAATGGAACTAACCCTTTCTCAAGTATGTGCATTAACATGACATCTTTATGATACCCAATTACATTGATAGAACCATTAATGTAACCTCTTCTAACATATATGAAGGATTCAATATCAAATTTAACCTCTACATCTAATTAAAAAATAATAATTTAAAGTAATTTTTTTAATTGAATTGTTTTTTGATATAAACATTTTATGTTTCACAATTATTATATATAATTATTCACAATGTTAATTTATATTTAATTTAACAAAAAATTTAATATAGATGTAATGCTTTATAAATATTTTAAGTGTCACAATTATTTTATATGATAATAATTTATTTTTAAGGTCATGATATTTGTGTAGGAGATTCTGTTGTTTATAGGATAAGAGGTTATGTTGTTTATAGGATAAGAGATTCTCCCTTAACCATTTGATTGTTAGGGTGTATGGAGATATATAACCTTCTTCTTTAGTTTTGACTATGACTTCCAAAGAGAAAACACGAATTTTATATTTACAATATTTACTTTATAAAAAAAACATGAATTTTATATTTACCATATTAATTTATACAAAAAAATTATTTCATGTAGAGTAAAATAAAAGTTTATACACAAATTTAATGTCATGTAGTAAAACCAATTATTAATGTTGGAGAGGTATAACACTCAAACTATTTGGTGAATTCCATTCCAACTATATTGACTTGAAGTAGTAAGATAGTGGTATAATGATATAAAGAATGAAAAATTGTCAAACACTATTTCCATTGACCCTTACTTTTTTCAGAAGTATTTTTTTTTAATAATATTGCATTAGGTTCAAGGGTATATGAACCTTTAGGTGAATATCTCTTATAGATTTAAGCATTTTTTTAATGACTACATGATAAAATTAAAGAAGAGTTGATCATCTCTTCCCTTTTAAGGTTTTATTTTATTGTCACATCATTTTGAGCATTTTATTTTATCGTAAACTTTTCCAATTTTTGCCACTTTGTCACATCATTTTGAACATTTCATTACTAGTTAACTTTGGCACTTTTTGACAATAGAATCATTTTTGACAGTACATAGTGAACAAAAAATAAAACATTTAAATTAATACATAGCACTTTTTGACAATAGAATCATTTTTTGACAGTACATAGTGAACATAAAATAAAACATTTAAATTAATGCCATCGCTTCAAGACACTTTATACCTGCAAGTCAAAAATTCAAAAATTCAAAATTTACAATTCAAACATGCGAAATAATACAGAATTCAAAAATTGTAATTAAAACAAAATTGACATACATACCAAAATAGTTAAGTCTCATCCTCCAGCACACTCTTTCCCAGAAAATATATTGTAAACATATTTTCCACCAAATATAATTTAGACATCTGTAACAATAAAAAACATTAATAAAAAAACAAA
The DNA here is from genome assembly GCA_009831015.1 of Picea engelmannii. Classification (NCBI taxonomy): domain Eukaryota; kingdom Viridiplantae; phylum Streptophyta; class Pinopsida; order Pinales; family Pinaceae; genus Picea; species Picea engelmannii. The sequence goes on along the minus strand of ML797994.1, from coordinate 249,695 downwards.
TAACACACACACACACACACACACACACACACACACACACACATATATAGTACAACTAAATATTAAATAAAACAATAAGAAATAATAACATATCCAACCATAGTTAAACAAATTTAAGATATAACTACTCTCAAATTAAGAGTACATGATTTAAACAATCTGTAAATCTTATCTTTAAAAATATTTAAAGAGAAAAAATATTTTCTTGGTAAAAAAAAATGTGAGTTAGAGTTAGATAATAATCTGAAAATAAATATAGAACTGTGAATGAAGAAAGTTCACAAATCTCCATATTAAGATATTCTTCCAATGCAATACTTATCTCCTTGTGGATAAAGTCTCAAATCCTTCAGGTGAAATTCTCCTTGTGGATAAGGTCCCAAATCCTTCAGGTGAGATTCCCATCCTAGGTAATGTTATTTTGTTCTTGGTAAAACAAATTGTAAATTAGAGTTATATAATAATCTAAAAATAAATATAGTGTAGGAAGAAAATTCACAAATCTTCATATTAAGTCATTCTTCCAATGAAATACTTATCTCTGTGTGGATAAAGTCCAAAATCCTTCAAGTGAAATTCTCCTTGTGGTTAAGGTCCCCAATCGTTCAGAAATTCTCATCCTAGGTGATGTTATTTGATCATATTTACAGAGCAATAAAATACTAATCTCCTCAACAATTAAATACTTTTCTCTTCTTCTGCAGTGGTCATATAATCAAATTCCAGAATTCCCTTTCAAACTAAAGGACTCCTAAATCTCCATATTAAGCCATTCTTCCAAAAAAAAACTTTTTATCTTAAAAAGTTCAGAAATCTCCATTTTAAAAACATTTCTTCTGAAAAATAGTTATCTCCTCTTTCTGCGGTTGACAAGATGTTCTCATATAATCTTGCATGTATGGAGAAAACACAAATCTGCACATGTATATTAAGTCATTCTTCAAAAACCATTTAAATGGGATGTATTCATATTATTTAATATAATGAGATGTTGTTTGAAATTATGTGTGAGCTAGCTCACACATACAATATGTATGAGATTATTTGTAAATCTAGTTGAATGTTGATTTTTGAGATTAGTAACCAATTTAGTTAAGAGTTTGGCAATGACAATACCCTAGCAAGAAGGAATTCATTTCGTTGTAGAAAACATAAATGTCCATACTACGTTATTCTTGGACAAGAAAGCAGGGAATGCAATCGAAGAAAATTTAGAAACTCTCTCTTTTCTGATGTGGGATAGAGTCTGTTCTCAAATATTCAAATGTTCAAGGTTAAAATTAGGTCTTCATCATGATCTAACCTTAAATAAATTTGAATGTACACCATTTAAGACAACGATAAACTTATCTATGGGTTCTATATATTTCAAAGCAATTGATGAAGCCGTTGAATAGGAAAGGCTAAACTAAAAATTTGAGATAACAAAAATTTGATAAAAGTCAAAAACATACATTTATGAATCATCCTGAATGAATATATCCTTCCAAAATCTGGGTGCTTCCTCCTTTATCCTAGTCTCCCTCCCAAGAATACTCTCAAGTATTCTCTTCTCCACATTAGCCTATATAACACATTTTCAATTTTACAATTTTGAAAAATTAAATTTAAATGATTAGAACACATTAAATTTAAATGATTTAAAGACATTAAATGATACTTGTGAACTCCCACCCTCTTCAAACTCTCCCAATGAGAATTGAGAGAATTGAGACAAGCCTGTCCAAGTAGTAGGAGATGGAATAGGGATCTGTGAACAACACAACTAAGAACTAAATCTAGGATTCAATGTGTTCACAATTATAAAAAGTTATAAATTTTGTTGATCTCTTATTCAAAGGAGTGGAAATTGAACAACTATTAGAAAATACATACCTGATTCAACCCATCCAAATTTAGACCTATCAAATCAGGTCCCCTACTTACTGGAGATTCATTCAACATATCTCCAAACTGTAATTAGAATTAAACTCGATTATACAATGATATCTAAATCTAGAATTAGAAGTAAACTATCTGAAAATATGTCAAAGTTTTCATAACTAGAATACATACCAATCTGCGGTTCGAGTCATCATTCTGAATGACCTTCTTCCAACCATCCCAACAAAATTTTGCATACTCCAAAACATATTTTGTTGACATTGTATCTAAATCCTCATCTGTTTTATAAACAAATGTGGCCCAGGAATTTTCTTCTGCTCGCTGACGATTCATGCCAACATCAACACCATAAAAAATTGCTTCCAAATTTTCTCTGATTGCACTCCTGGCCTCTTTGACAACCTCTGATGTAGCATGCAACTCTGAAAGTGATGCAAATTATCCAGTTGGGCGAGGTACTAAAGGTTGTGGAGGCATCGACACTACCACACTTCTATATGCCCCTTTGTGATCATATGTACGTCCTTTACCAGTCCCATAGTATTTGGGTGGTAGGCTAGTGTAATTAGGGTGCTTCTGCAAGAAAAAGTCTGCAAAAAATGTCTTGCAAAATAGTGTGGAACCTCATCGTTCCACAAAAATTTACCATATGCCTCCAAAAATATGTTATACAGATTTCCTGCAATGTCAGGGTGCTTAAAATATTGCACCTTCAACATATTCCACTTTGGGCCCTCTTTAAAGTTGAACATGGAAATGGCATTTTCTTTTGTAACTCTATTTTTTATTGTCTCCCATTTATCAGGACCAATCACCTCTGACTTTCGCCGCCTCATTAGATTGACAAAACTAACAGTGGCTGGCCCCATCTCTTGATATGCATCCATAAAGTTTTCCAGTGAATGAAAAACAATTTGAAAACTTTGTTTTCTCTCCTGAGGGAGTTCCAAGACCACCAAATCATTTTCCAACCTATTTTTAACACCTGAGTATTGCTCAAGCGTCATTGCTTCAATATTCCCTTCCCAAGGAATTTCATCACCAACATCTGAAGGATAGGTGGGCGTTGGTGTGTAATCTTTTGTTTCTTCATAACGCGGCCTCCTAAATCCACATTCACCCTCTACACCAACATTTGAATCTTCGTTATAGCCACTCTCATTTTCGTCCCTTTCTCTAAATTGATTTCCTACACACACATTTGAAAGTAACTTCAAGATTGAACCTCACATAAATTTAAATACAAAAAAATTCAACAAAAATAAACAAAATTTAAGAAAATTACTAGAAATATTCTCTTGTCCAGAGCTATTCCCTACATTCTCAGGTGTAGGAGTATTAATGCACAACCTATCTAAGAAGGATACATCCATAGAATTGGCTTGAGCAGGTTCTGCAGTTGATCTATTTACAGACTCGTTTGAAAATCTCCTCTGACGAGATTGTTGTTGCTCACTCGGAGTCTCAGTCGAAGAATGAGTTCTTGTTCTTCCTTCTTGAGAATGACTAGAGAATTTGCGAGGAATGTTTGGAGAATATCATGTTTACATCACTCCTCAATATATATCCACAAAGCATAGTTTATCAATAAAAATCCAGAGATGTACACAAGTTAAAGAAATTAAAAACGCAGAGATAAATCAAAGTTTTAAACAATCAAGCCGTAGAGGTACTCACTCATTAGAAGGCGCAAAGAATAGACATTCAACCATGAATCAGTCAACTCAAATATAAGTAAGGGGTCCATAGACAACATGGAAAATTCTTATCCTTCACTCATCATCCATGCACAAAAAAGTAGGCCATTTGAATCTATAGGTCTTTAAACACCAAAGTGACGACCATCGATTCGGCTCCTGGATGACTGCTTAGGTACAAACTGATGACTAAAGGGATAAGTGACAAAATATAAAACCACAAACTTTTCACAATAATCAATAAAAGCCACACATAGAAGTCATTGAAATCAGAAGTTGGGTTCACCAAGGGACTGTCATTCCACTCAGAGGTTTATCATTCAAAATCCACATCAAAGAAGAAGATGCAAATACTAAACATTCAGCCATGAATCAATCAACTAAAAGATAAGTAAGGGATATACAGCAGGACAAATTCTTATCCTTCACTCACCATCCATGCACAGAAAAGCAGGGCATTTGAATCTATAGGTCTTTAAACCCTGAAGTGACGACCGTCGATTCGGCTCCTGGCCGACTACTCAGGCAATGAATGATGACTAAAGGGATAAGGGACAGAAGATAAAACGACAATATTTTCATAATAATCAATAAAACCCACACAAAGAAGTCATTGAAATCAGAAAGTTGGGTTCGCCAAGGGAAATCAATTCAGAAAAAAAAACAAGCAAGTGGATTCATTAAAAGTTCCCTGTGGTTGGATCCACTAAAAAAATGCATTAAAACATTTCTTTAATATTCCTTAAAAGTTCCCTATGGTTGGATCCACAAAGACTGCATATAATGTAATGCATTAGAATCCCCAAAACAAAGAGTTTAATCTTCATAACCTCACACACCCATGTTTTAATCACAACGAGGTGAAGGTCTTGCATGAACATGGATTATATGCCATTGCTTTAAACTTCCCATTAACATTATTTAAATGTCATTGAATTTTTATACTAATTCCTTTATTGTCATGGTAAATGGGATGGGATTGAGGGTTGTTTGTATTCCTAATATAAATTAAGATGAGTTGGAGAAAATGTAATATAAATGTGATAATGTTATATTATATAACATATGAACTGTGTAAATGCTATATTATATATTTGTATCACTTGAGAGATTTAAGGACAAATTGGTGGATAGTTGTGGATATAGTTGAACTAAATACATAACTGTGAAATATTTTATGGTCACCTAAAGTTACATAAAGGGACCTAATTTTACTATAAACTAAGGGATTTCCACTAAGGGATACATAAAGGGACCTAATTTTACTATCAACTAAGGGATCACTCTACAAAACATTGATATATCATTAAAAATACTATTAAAATCGAAATTCAATGAAATATCAATACTTATGAAGAGTATTTGTTAACTAGAAGGTAGGGATAAAATGTTATTTCTAACATAAAAAATCCCATATGATATGGTTTTTCATTAGAAAATGTTTATGTACTGTGAGTGGATATATCACTAGTGTTAGGTCACATGGCCCTCATAACAATGCCACAATACTAGTAAATTACACCAACACACAAAATTTTGTAAATATCAACATCCCTAAAAAAAAAGTAAATATATTTTTATATACTACCAAAGATCTCAAATGATGGATAAATCCAAGGGATATAGGAAAGTGTCATAAGGTATCTACAAAACTAGTAAAAATAGAGCTTCAAATGGAACTTTATGCCTTACTAGTCAATGGAATGGATATGTTCTTATGTGTTGAATGGCTAATGTGTCAAAAATATTCAAAATAGATTCTTGAAATTTATATGGAAAGGTGAAACTTATAAACTATATGGATTTTAAACATTAACTAACAAAATAATTACTTCACAATGAAAGAAAAATAGTAGAACAATGACCAAACTATCATGGTTTTCCTCTAGAGAGGAAGAGCGACGAGTGGACGGAGTTGGTGGTATAGAGAGAGAGAGAGAGAGAGAGAGAGAGAGAGAGATAGAGAGAGAGAGAGAGAAATATATTCTCTCTTGGTTACCAACAGATTTCCACTAGGTTAACAATTGAGTACGTTTGGTAGGTTACCAACCAAAATTTTGGTTAGAGGTTACACACATAGATATGTGCTAGAATGAGATTGTTGTTACCTTTCCATCCCCAATAAAAAATTAACTCATGAAAAGTCCTAATCAATAGTCTTCTCATGAAAAGAAAACATGTCAAAAGTGCAGTTTGGTCCTGATCTACCCAAGAAGGTGATCTAGAGGAGAAGGTGGCCACGCAAGCCATAGCTCGACTTCTGACCAAAAACTCTCCTCAGGGGTGCAAATCTGAACATGGGCACACCATTAGTTTGGGTGACCAAGCAAATGGGGATCCAGACTGGGGTGATCCGAGAGTGGCCAAGAGGTTTTGGTGATCTCAGAGTGACCTCCAGGGATTAGTGGGAGAAGCCCAGTGCAGCCATGGAAGAGGGCGTACTCACTTCATTCCCACAAAGAAGAAACCAGCAAGGGCACAAACCCCAGTTGGTGCGCCCTCCCTTCTACCTCAGAAAACTCGAAGGAAATGATTTTCTCCCTAAGAGAGTGGATACCTAATGAGACAATATTTCTCTCAGAGGTGGAATCATGGAAAATAGAGTCACCGGGAGGTAGCCATGAAGGAAGGCACACTCGTTATTCTTCAAAAACCCTAAAAACGAAATTGTCGTGAATGTAAAATGCAAAATCAGAAAAGAAAAAAACAAGACACATAGCTTCAGAAGAAAAGGTAAGAATGCTTTATTTTAGTCCCGTTTCACCTTATATACCAAGGGAACCATTTTTTTTACATATATTTAATTCATCATCAAAAGGTGAAGAAGTGATGTGTCTAGGTGATTGACTTGTGCACCCTAGGTGGGCATTCCCCTAGGTGGCCTTCTTGGCCCAGGTCCTAGGTGGGGTAGATACGAAATTGTCCTCTTTGAAACTTGATCTAGAACCAATTAACATATCCAATTAAAAGTCAAATCTTATTACTTTTCTCACCCTTTGACTTGTATTTTGAGAAGTCGTTTATTTTGTAAAACAATTTTCATTATCAATTACTAATCTTTATTGAAATATATCTTTGTAAATTTTGATATACAAGTATATTTTCTCCACAAGTGCATGATGGAAACACAAATATGTGGAGATCAATCATGATATTAAAGGAATTTGAGTAGACAAATTGAACATTTCCTAGGAATCATAAGGAATCGTGTAAGAAGTCAAATAGTAAATTAGGTTAGAGTGCACCTAAGTACTAAGTTTTGTTGGGAAGTTCCACTAGGAGAGAACCGACCTAATATGGAACTGATAGATTTATTGAACTATGCATAATTTAGTCAATTAGGTCAGAGTGCGACTAAGTAGTAGGTTTTGTTGGGAAGTTCCACTAGGAGAGAACTAACCTAATATAGAAGTGATAGATTTACTGAACTATGCATAATTGACTTGAAGATCACATTGATGGACAATTAATGGAAATAATGGATAAATGTTTCTAGAACATGTCAACAAAAACCTAAAAGGTTCTAAGCATGTTTATTGGTCAATTCTTCCTATAGTATGGTCTATGAGTAGTTGAATGATTGAGGACTAAGTTGATTGGGGTTCTTGGTAGAATAGCACTCAACGTTACCATGGAATAGATCAGTCCTAATGGTTTCTTCAAGGGTGCATATATTAACCTCAATGAATTGACAAAATGTACAAGAGATTACAAGATCAAAAGAAACATGTGTATGGTGCATCGACAATAACTATTTAACCAATTCATTTTCATTAGGAAGTGGGCATCAAATGACATGTAGAAGTTGAATTTATTGTTCAAGTGGCATGTAAAGAAGAGGAACAATTGTAGCTATCTCTTAGAGATGGGCCAGAAGAATATGAATTGCTAGAGATTGAGAGAGGGAGATAGAAGTTTGAAGATTACAATTGAGAAAGGGTGCAATTATAGGTGATTTGAGTTTTCAGGTGGTATGTGACATGGGACAATTATAGTCATACAAGGTGGCAATCCACGTTGATTGAGAGTAATCATGACAAAAATTTCAAATGTAAGTGCATCATAACCTATTGTAAACATAGTAATGTGAGTTTTAATGGGATATATATTAAAAAGAAGATGATTTTAAGTGATTCTTAATTGTCACAAAATTTATGATGGTAATGAAGCCTATTTCTACAAATAGTAATGTGAGTTTTAATGACATATATTTCAAAGAAAATGCAATTTAGTGAGTCTTTTAATTGTCACAAAATTAATGGTTATATAAAGGGTAGTGTCTATAGATATCCACACTCCCCTCACGTTGTGGGAAGGTCATGCTATCCACACTCCCTCTATGTGTTATGACTAATACTAGTTGTCTACTAGAGATATTAGGTTGAAAGGTTTGAAGATTTCACATTTGGATTATCTCTAGAGTTAGTTAAATATTGTCAACATATTTCAACAAAGGAAGGGATGGGAGATGCGAGATGGAATTAAGGGTTTAAAGGGAGCCCGATGATTTACTTTATTTATTTGTTTGCATTATTAGTTGTTAACATTTTAAAAATTACATTAGGAACATGG
>ML797994.1:219902-239734 GCA_009831015.1 Picea engelmannii | reverse complement strand
TTTATTTATAATATGAGAATCTCATCTAATAAGAACATCATTTCATGTGTAGGATTCTTTCAATATCCTCAATATTGAATAAACTTTATAATCTACTTGCATTATTAAAACCATACAACCTTGATATTTAATATCATCAAAATTTTTTGAAAACATTTTAGAATCTAGATTCACATTATTAAAAACCTACAACCAATGTTTTGTAGCATCACATGAAAAAATATTGAAAACAACATAACTTATGAAAGAGTTAATACAGTTTAATGATAAACAAGGCATATTGGTTTTGTAGTGCATCAAGTGCAAAAAGATTGAAAACAACATAACTTATGAAAGAGTTAATATAATTTAATGGTAAACAAGGCATTGTAAGATACTTTGTAAGCTAAAATTTGTAAGAAACTTATGATAATCTAATATTACATATGTAGAAATGGATTTATATATTGAATTCCTAAAGATTTGAAATTTTTATAAAATACAAAAGTTTTGAATTAAAAAGTTAGAAAGACTGAAAATTTTATGAATTTTTTATAAAATAGAAAACGTTTGGATTCCCTTAGGTTATAGTTTGGGATGCCTACCATAGTATCCAATTGGGAGCAATAGTGGGCTCATGAATTTTTGAGGATTTGTATGGGGCCCGACTCACATTATTCATCATATATCATAGCTTGACCCGACTCACTAACCTAAGGAATCTTGATAGCTTGGCTAATGACCATTACAGATTACCTAGAACAAAATAAATCTATAAATAGGTTGACTCATTATAAAAATTCCAACATTAACAAAGTAATATAGATTTTCTATTCATGGAAAATATCTTGAATCTTAGTGTTGATTCTTAGTGTAAATGTTTGCTAGCAAACACTTTGAACCTAATCAATCTATGAATAGGTTGACTCATTATAGAAATACCAACATTAACAAAGTAATATAGATTTTCTATTCATGGAAAGTATCTTGAATCTTAGTGTTGATTCTTAGTGTAAATGTTTTCTAGCAAACACTTTGAACCTAGTTTTATTTGATCAATTCATTCTTAAGGATTTTGTTACTTGCGATTACTTTGAACCTAGTTTTATTTGATCAATTCATTCTTAAGGATTTTTTCACTTGTGATTACTTCTTTTTAATAATATTTTTTTAAGACTCTTGTACACTACGAAACTGTGTTAAAAAATACGATGCACTCAAGAAATAATTGTTTCATATAGATTCTTGTTCTTGAACTACAATCATACAATATGGCACTAGATTATTCTTTCTAAATACAATTCCATGATAGTTAAAAATGAATTCATGATGATCGTTGAAGGCTTATATAACATATGCAGTGCATATGTTATATAACATATGCACTGCATATGTTATCACAGGTAGTTTATTGAAATATTGAATCTAGAAATTGTGGTCATTGTAATATGTAAATGTAATTTTGAAAATTGATTCACTTAATTTTGTAAATGTAATTCTGTAATTGTAATTAATGTAATATTTAAATGTAATTAATGTAATATGTAATTCGTAGGGAATGGTAAGGAATCATTTTTCATATTGTTCATTAAATAGTGAATTGTGTGGAATGAATACACTACAACATGCAGTGAACCAATAATTAATTCACTGCATTATGTTTAATTTTAACTGAAAACATTAAACACCATATACTAAACCAATCATTATACATTATGCGTATATATAGTTTTGGCCATTCTAATTACGTACTAAGTGCATTTTCCAGTATGAATGAACTAAAAGCAGACGTGCTTTTTAAGTGCATAAGTTTTTTTTATGTGAGCCATGATCAGAACATGGGTGTTATTGGCTTCAACAAAAATTCATACCATTTTTATTGAACTCACAGTTATTTTTGAATGGCATGGCTTAATTTTAGGCATTGGACAAAATCCCTATTGTTTAAATTGCTAGATATAAATTGTTTTAATTTTAGGCATTGGACAAAATTGCTATTGTTTAAATATCTATATACGTTGGTACTCATCTCTACTTACTTAATTTAATAATACTCATAAGCGTTTGTATTAACGCATATAAACTTAAGCCATGCCATTCGAAAATAACTGTGTTTTGATTCAATAAAAATTGTATGAATTTTGTTGAAGCTAGATATTTGGTAACGCTCACTTAAAAAGCCCCCTATTGCATTTAGGGAATTCACTCTGAAAAAGAATTGGCAGAAATTTGTATGCTCATATACTATACAAAATAGTGCTACCGTGTCTTTACTTATTTAAAGATCCTTCATTCTAGCTGGCTATGACACCGAAATTATGTTGAAACATTACAACCACATGGTTTGACAATTATGTTAAAACATGTGAGGCACATGGTGGTTTGAAATTTGAATTATTAATAAAGTGTTACCAGCCCTGTTGCCAAGCCGTGGGCACGCTAACGGCTTGGCCACAGGGGAAGACACATTAACAAAATTTTTATTTTAAAATAAAAATTAAATTACATTTTACAAATTACAAATTAAAATTAAAATTAAAAACTAAGAGTTAGACATAAATACCTGAAGCTCGACCCACCAACAAAATAGTTGACCACTCGTAGGAACGCCCGCCAAACCTACATCTGTGCCTGCCAACAGAACAACACAACCTCTATGCTCTTAAACTACGCCCGCACCAATGCTCTCAAACGCTTACAAAGGCAAAGAGATTGGAAAAACGTTTCTAGATCGATGTGTGGTTGATATATAAACTTTCTTTCAGCCCAAAGATTGTTCGGCCGAAAGAATGTTCGGCTGGAATATCTTTTAGCCGAAAACATATTGTCAGATGGAAAAAATCCATCCGACTAAATTTTTACATGCAAAACGAGGGTGTTGTCAGTGTACTGTTCGATTTGACATTTCACTTTTCGGCCGGAAAATAGTTCGGCCGAAATATAATATTAGTTCGACCGAAAAAACATTTTTGGAAATTTTGGGTATCAGATTGTCACGAAAGTGTTACCCACCTCCGTGATTTCACCCATATTTGTTTTCAATCATGTCTATACCCCATGAAGACTGTACATTCCTCCATGCGGGGGGTTGTATGGGGGGCTTTCCCCTCTTGCGGGGTCTGGGTGTGAAGCCCCTGAAGGAAAATTTTCCTTGTAAATGTATATTGTAATTTCATAGTCAATTATTGACCGTTCATCTTTTCCGGGTGTTGTATCCCTTCATTTGTTGGATAATAATAAAACAATGACCTGACAATTTTTATGGTGGACATAGCTTACATTGGGTGAACCACGTATATCTGTGTTTCTATTGTATTGTGTATCTTCTGTTTTTTATTTCCGCATTTGTTTTTATTTTATTGCTCCGTGATCTTGTTTATCTAATATTTATTCGAAACTCCGTACTACCACAAATGTCATATTTCTCTAAGATAAAGACAAGGACTATCAAAATGCCTAACAAATTAATCATTTTTCAGTCACATGTATGAGAAGACAAATACCTCGTAATGTAATAATTGTGTACCCTTCGATTTGTGCAAAATTGGATTCTGAGGATAAAGGTAGCAAACCTCATACTTTTGAATGATTTCCAAAACTTCTTCCACCATTAAACCATATGTGAGAGTGTTTTCAAGGAGAAACATAAAAAAGGCCTTTCGACATGAGAGGCTCTTCCAAAGCTACCAAACCAACAACTAAACCAAGGAAACAAAGAAGGATCCTAACCTTATGATAGGATACTAAACCTTAAAGTTAATAATGGGTAGTTCTATCGCTACCATGTTCTACCTCCCTCGAGTTCAAAATCTCAGATGAAATCTTAATTGCCCTTCCCATTACTTCTACATATTATAATCATTTTTCTTATTTATATAACTATACTTTCAAAATTAAAACACAATTTTTTTTTTTTTTTTTATACTATACCATACAATGTAAATATCATGTTGATATAATATTTAATTATGGATTAAATATACCTTTACAAACATTTAAAAAACACTTTTAATATATGTATATAAATGTGTTATTTTATATAAGATATATTTAAACCATTACAGTAACAATTTTCAACCGATATCAAACAAAGTATATGTTAAGCATGTTCATGAAATATGAAAGTGAGTTAAATCTATTTTGCAAACATTTAAATTTCATGAAATATGAAAGTGAGTTAAATTTACTTTGCAAACATTAAAATTTATTTATTTTAAAAAAATAGTGTTTTATTTTTTTATTTGCAATTTGAGTAAGTGTAACGTAAAAAACATTTAAAATTAGATGTTTTATACCGCGGTTTATTATTATAGGTTTATTTCAAATTCATAAAATTTATAATATATTTTAAATTAAATATTTTTTTAAAACAAACAAATATTGATGATGATGATGATTAACGATTAATTGGTCTATGAGACTTATCTTAAAAGGGTAAGTGATTATTTGCAATTCTTTAAAATTTTTGTTTTTTTGTTCCAAAAATATTAAAAGAAGCTTTCCAAGATCACCATACTTTTGTTGAGTTAAGAGGTTAAAAAAGTTAGTAGTGTAACAAATATTTTGAAAATAAAATCTAATATGGATATAGATTAGACAATCTAAAATAAAGTGTTTTTTATTTTCAACCTTCTTAGTGTCATGTAACATATAGAAATGAAATTTTCATAAATCCATAAATAATACAAACTTTTTCTTACTTTTCAAAAAAAATTATATGACATATGTGGCATCTTCATAAAGGCTGTAATTTCAAAACCGACAATCTCGTCCAATTTGATGGTTTTTCCAACTTCAAAGACCGTTCTGTACGTTTTAACTGAGAATGTCACCAAATTATTAAAAAAAATTAACCCGCAAATTGGCCCTGGCCCGTCAAATTCCATCCCTGCTTCCAAGCAAATAATCTAAAAATAAAAAGTAAAAATCTATGTGCCCCTGTGGCAGCCAGGAGAGCCGGAGCCGCCAAGGAACCTCTGGGCAGCCCAAAAGGGCAGGGCGCCGTCCTTTGCCGATCCTTCTCTTCTCCGACGGTTAGAATGCCGTAGACCTAGCCCCTGCGCTAGCCATTCAAACATTTCTGGTTGCATTAACTTCACTGAACCTAGTGCGAGATACGAGGATTCCAAAAGGAGATATAGTTCCACTGGTTTGTAATTTTTCTCTCAATTTACGTACTTCATGATTGTAGTTGAGTAATTCAGCAAACCAAGACATCTATGGCTGAACATCCGTTGTTGCTCTACTGGTGTTGACTAGCACAGCGGCTAATTCGCGGCTGGTGAATGTTGAAAGGCGGTTTAAGGTTGTTAAACTTTCGACTGAGGAATGCTGGTGATTCCAGCACAGAAACGTCGTCACCTTAATACCTTAATATTTTTTAATCACACGTAGACATGGCAATAAGTTAGTGAACATAGTAATTTTTAAATACGATTAGGTAAATGTAAAAAAGTAAACATATAAACTGATGTCTTTATAACAGCTCCGAAGTTAATGGATGAAATCTAAAATCCATACTAAGAATTATTCTAAGCATATTTAATCTCATCCATAAAAAACGTATTAAAAACTAAAAACCTATTTAATATGCCCATTATCAATAGGTGTACGCCTTCGGGGTAATAAAGGACAAAAATACAAAATGGTGATGGAGGAGCCCTGTAATTATGATCCGCATGCTCCACCCGTGCTTGATTATATGTGAAAAGAAAACTGTTTCATCTTATCACGTGTTCTTCCTCGCCATCTACCGACCAAATTTCTGTAGAGGCTAAAATTGCTGCGGCATTAGAGCTCGAATGTTCATAACGGGAGTCATCCTTTTCAATCAGGACCTCTGATTCTCCATCTTGTTCACTGACCGACTTGCTTGACCTGCTAACTGGTTTGTTAAAAGGCTTAAGTTATTGCAATTTTTTTATTCAACTCCTGCAATTTCATTTCATATCAGAGATCTGTGCCAAAGCCTTTGACCGAAGATTTTTGTATTCTATTGGATGAGAAATAGGTGAGTGACTAATTTTTTTATATAAGACCTGCAATTTCATTTCAATTCTGAGATCTGTGCCAAAGTCTTTGACCGAAGATTTTTTTATTCCATTGGATGAGAAAAAACTGCGATTGGACTAAGGGAGAAAGAATCTTATCCTGAGTTAAACAAACTCATATGCTGTCACTTAGTCATGCTTACATGCGATGATTTCAAAAAATAATATTATGTTAAGGGTAATAAAACTAGCACAGCAGCAAACCTCAAAGTGGCTGGTGAACGTCTAATGCCAAAGCTTTTTTTCGGACAGCTGAAACGCACATAAAGTTGAGGAAATCTAAAAGTTAATTTCAAATGTGGTAATTTCAAAGGTTAATCAGTTAAACGTGGCAATCATATGGTGGTACAGTAATTTCTTAATATGATTAGGTAAATGTTAAAAAGTAAACAGGTTAAATGATGTATTCAAAAATACAAGGAAGTTATGAAGAGTAAATCACATTCATTGATTTGGGAGGACGACTAAAAATATGCCAACATCTTCAATTGTTAGCCATTACATTAGAATTTTAGATTAAAAGGTGATTAATTGTGCCCATCTCCAATAGGTATACACCTTTTGGTGTAAATATATGTCAAGAGAGAGTTTTTGATATACATACATTTTTATAAAAGATAAAAGAAATAAAAATAAAAACTTATAAGAAAATTATTATAATGTAAATATAAATATCAGGATAATAAGTAATGTTAAGGTATGTAACTTTCTATAGTTGATTGAGTTTTCAGTAATATTCTTTATTTCACAAACACAATACATGGGGTTTAGGGTTTCTGCACGGTGTAGGCTACTCGACATAGGATGGGGAATGTGTTAGGCTCTTGAGCTTTTTTGCAGTGGGCCAAGCCTATGTAGTGACAACATGGCCGGCCACCTCGACACCTATTGGGTGGATGAAGACGAGCTTTTGGCTTGGGAGGGACTCCTTCTGGAGGACGACATGTATCGTGTCTTATTTGATTGCTTACGAAAGAACCCTCGTACACATACGTCAGAAGGTCACCTCAGTGGGTTGTCCAAAGACACTCGAAAACATGTGGCGGAGTCTCATCTTCATAGTACTGGACCAGACCATGTGCTAACCACAAGATATGTCAGCGAGAAGTGCGTCGACTCAAGGCCTCGAGATTTGTCTTCATGTCCTCTCTCAAAGACTTCTCTGGATCCTCAGTCCTTCATTTTGCATGAGGCTCGCAGTGTTGGTTTTAACTCTGACGCAGAACTGAATATCCCCTCAAAGGAACTTTCAGACTCCTTTGCATTTTCTCGGATGGCGGGGCTTTTACCAGGGGAATCGGCTGGATCTTTGAATGACACAGTGGGTAAATTCTTTGGTTTTGTCCTTGTTTCTAGATTTTCAGTGGATAACCTTTCCTCTCATCCTCCTCGTGTCCATCCCAAGGCTCCACAGACTGTTGGAGGGCTAGGTGCAGAACCCTCACGTTTCTCTGGTCGGGCTGCTCGACAACATTAGAAACTAAAAAGTATGAAGGTTCGGGAAACTTCTTCCCAGTTAATTCTTGGGAAGGACTTTGCATTGAGCAAGATCATGAGTCTTTCTGAGAAAGCCTTGGTAGGGAAGTTCTTCTACGTTAGAATGAACAATTCACAGGTTGAGGACTGGGTCCATTGACTTTGGAAACCTTTGGTCGGTTATTGTCCACATTCTATCCAACCAATGGTTGGTGTTTCACTTCCTCTTCAAAGAGGACCTCATGCGTGTTTTAGATTCTCCCTGGATTTTAGACCCCGACATTCTAATGCTTAAATGGTGGTACCTAGACTTCAACCCTGACTTATAAATCTTCTCTCCAAAGAAATTGTGGATGCTTCTCCTAGATTTCCCCATTGAATTTTGGTCAGCGACCATTTTTGAATCCATTGCCAATTCAGTTGGTAAATTTATTTACTTCGAACCTACTTCATTAAGGTGGTGTAACAAGCGGACAAGTTCGGTTTTGGTGGAATTCGATATGGACAAGGGTCTTCCTTCTTCTATCAAAATCGTTATAGGAGAATGGATTCTAAACCAAAATGTTGATTTCTGGAAAGAGTACTTTCAACATAGATTATTTTAGGGGCGAAATTTCGCTCATGGGTGAAATTAAGGGGCCTCCAATTTTTTATTGGGAGAATATTTTGTATTAGAGTGATTTTTTTAAACTTATATCACTAGCTCGTAATTTATTTTAGGGGAAAAATAGTGTACAGGGTTAGCCCATATTTTTCGGAGGGATAGAGGAAAAAAATTATATTTCTCCCTTGAAATTTGGAAGGACAAGCTTCCATTATCCAAATTTCTAGAAGTATGGAAATTTCTGATAGCATCTTCGCCCTGCCATTTGGTAAAATCGGGGTTTATGGTTTAATTTGCTCCGATTTTGTGGTATGGGCACTGGGTAGCTACAATCTTCCCTTTGCCCAATTTCCAAATAACATGGAGATTTCTGAGAGCATTTTGGCCCTCCCACCTGGTATAAATTATATAGGATCTGACCATATATGCATTCCCCGGTTTACATCTTCATGCTTATTTGAATTTCCCCTTTGGGTCTTGACAAAACAGAGGTTTACGGTTTTACTCTTCGAATTTCTTCATGCTACTGCTTATTTCCCCTTTGGGCCTTGACGAAACGGAAAAAAGGGGGTTGGGTTACTCCCAGGTTTAGCCCAGGCACCATATTTTGTTAGCCTTCCAAGAGAGGAGAACCTCGCTCGGCGCCAAGGCTCGACCAAACTGGCAAACTCACATATTTGATTCTCTCTGTTTCCATCAAGAAAGTGGTGTAGCCCCGACCCACCTATTCAGATAGGTGCTTATTGATTGACTTGGAATCTATTTGTTGAACATATAAGTTAGTGAATGTCTTTTTATTGATTTATGTGTCAATGGATTTTTGTGTCTTATTAAATCTTATTCACCACTTTCTTTAGCTTGCTCTTTCCTTTTATCATTGTTTCCCACTTCAGTAGACTGTAGGTTCCTAAATGTTCTTCAAATTCTAATGACCATAAGTAATATAGTTGAGATTGACATAATGCTCTTTCCTCATGTTACAAGATGTTCCAAGACACAATTTTTATAGCTAGTTTGTTGTCGATGAAGGAATTTACCTTTTATGATAGAAGAGTCACAAATGATAGGCAATCCACCCATATAGTGAATTGAGATTGTGTATGGGGCCTTTGAGTAATGGTTGTGCAGTACAACTAGATTTTAGGTTATTTTATAGTTGTTGATAATAAATTTTCTATGTTCCTTGTAGCTTCACATATTGAAGGTGTGATATCATTCCCCTGCAGTTTCCTTGGTGCCCGTTCTGCCTCAATAGATGCATATGTACTTACTATTCATTTTTTGGACCTTTCTTGGAGTTTACGAACACCATTGTTAGTTTTTTGGTCAATTCTGGACATCAATAAAATTTGTTTCTTTCTTCAATGATTTTATTCTATGTAACAAATCTTTAGAAGATCAGATTTACATAGTTCTCTTTCCTTTTATCATTGTTTACCACTTCAGTAGGCTGTAGGTTCCTAAATATTCTTCAAATTATAGTGACCATAAGTAATATAGTTGAGATTGACATAGGTCTCAAATATGTCCACCTTTCTCTTCATTGACGTGTGAAGCTCCTCCCACATCAAAAACTTAACACATGCATGCTTCCTCTTGAAAATGAAGATTGAGTGGTCTTATGTATGACGTCTCCTTCCTCTCTAGAATAGTGGAAGCCACTCTCATTATCTTTTCCTCTTCACTTGGGATATAAGGAGTGTAGATCATTATCCTTTGAGGGTGAAGGGTTAGGAGATAAGAGGATGATATTGAACATATTTCTTGCTATTAGGTTAATTTTTTCATTCTTAGTGTTAGCATCACTTCATTACTAGTTCTATATAGTATAGATAGGAAATATTAAATGTATTCTTATAACTAAATTCAAGGACATGATGCTGAAGAATTTGTTAATCCCATGATGCATGACCTTATCCACTATCAAGATCTTTGTTGAACGAACCCTGTAGCATTCAACAAACTGAATCTATAACCTATCCTACTTCTCTGAAGCAAGGTGAGTGAACATGAGAAAAACTACTTAAAGGGAAGGGACAACAACATTCAAGCGGATTCACATTTCTCATTAATTCTATAAATAATATTGTACTATTGTATTTGCGTTTATAATGCATAGTACCTCATCAAATAATTTTTCCCGTATATTGATAAATTAAAGTCAAGCTAAGGAGTTCAATAATCTTGTTGTGATTCTTTGTTCCATCATATTCATGAACAATGTTTCTTAATATATATCAACTAAATTTAGGGTCAAGTGATCAGATTCAACCTCCTAGTAAATGATGAGTGGGACTAAACTTTACATTTTCCTACTTTAATAATACCCCACAATCTCATGTGCAAGTACAATTTGCATGGGATTCACACCAATGGAATACCAACAGTCCTTGTTATGTATTAGGGATGATGAATAGTGCACCCCATTTGGATTTGTAAAAATTGAACCATTGATTAATATATGTATTTGTTTTGTCTCATGTTGTTTCATGCAAAACATGTGAAAAATATTGTGGTCATTGGCAATTCCATTGTGATTATCTGAAAAATGAGGAATCTCTCAAAAGTGATATCCTCAAGCTTGTACATACTAGTAGAAAGAGAAAAATGAATATTTGTTCATTTTTAACAAATAACCTTTTATCATGTCCTTCACCATCTAAAATATGGAGTATATGTCATGGGAAACATGGGTACTCTTGGTAAGTATGAGAGAACTGACAGTGGCTTTTGTCCATATACCACTTCAAAAGGAGTCATGGGAAACATGGGTACTCTTGGTAAGTACCGTCAGTTCTCTCATACTTACGGTAAGTATGAGAGAATTGACAGTGGATTTTGTCCATATACCACTTCAAAAGGAGTCATGCATGTAGTTGTATGGTATGAAGTGTTGTACCACCATTAAACTAGGGTTAACCATTGAGCCCACTGATTTTTCTTTTTCGAGGAAAAACACCTCAAATATGTTTCCAAACACTTGTTGAAAACTATTGTTTGACCATAAGTCTGGGGATGATAAGCTGTACTGATATGCAATAGGTTACCTTATAGCTTGAACAGTTCTTTCAAAAATTTGCTTGTGAAAGTTGGGTCGCGATCAGAAACAATAGAGTGTGGCATGAAATGAAGCTTGAAGACCCGATCCATGAAAATTTGAGCCATCGTGGATGTTGTAAACGGGTGTTGAAGAGCACAGAAGTGAGCATACTTGGAAAGGTGATCAAAAATCACCATGTTGATTGATTTATTTCCCGATTTGGGTAAGCCTGTAATAAAATCCATAGAGATGTCCTTCTAAATAGTAGGTGGAATCAAGAGCGGTTGTAGTGTGCCCAGAGATTTGACTGTTTCTCCCTTGTTGCATTGACACACATCACATTCGGTGACAAAATTACGAATGTCCTGTTTCATACCATCCCAGAAAAAAAGAATGTTTGACCCTGTCATAGGTTTTGGTGAACCCGGAGTGCCCCGCTGTCGGTGTAGCATGAAGCTCAGAAAGTACCGTGGATTTAAGATTTGACTGTGTACTTAAATACAAATGACCTTCGTATCTAAGCTCATCATGGAGCCAAGAGTACCCTGGGGGATATGGAGCACTGGACTGCAGCTGTTGGATCAAATGCGAACGTTTGTGATCTTGTAGCCATTCCTGGCAAATAGCTTGGAGCCAATCTGGTACAATGAAGGAAAGAGAAAAAAGGGATCCTGCATCTTCATATTTGCGGGAAAGTGCATTCGTAACCACATTTTCATTTCATTTCTTGTAAATGATCTCATAATCATAGCCAAATAGCTTAGTCACCAATTTTTGTTGCTCCAGGGAGGAAATGCGTTGTTCCAAAATATACTTGAGGCTTTGATGGTCTGTCTTAATTTGGAAGCGTTTCTCCAATAGATAAGGGCGCCACAAATCAATAGCATGTGGAATAGCCAACATTTCCTTTTCATATATAGATTTTCCCAGATTTATTTTAGATAGTTACTTGCCGGTAAAGGACAAAGGCCAGCCCTCTTGCATAAGGACAACACCAAATCCTTTCCCTGAAGCATCACATTCCAAAACAAAGGTCTTTGTGAAATCAGGAAGGGCCAGGACTGGAGTGGTGCACATGGCCATATTCAAGGTTTGAAAATCTTGAGCAGTAGTTGGAGTCCAAGTGAAAGAGTTCTTTTTTTAGGAGAGTAGTAAGAGGTACTACAATCTTTCTGTAATTCTTAACAAACTTGCGATAATAACCTGTTAAGCCCAGAAATCCACACAAGCTTTTGAGAGTCTTTGGGTGAGGCCAGTCTTGCATAGCTTCAATATTTTTAGGATCCACCCTGACACCGTCTTTGCCAACCATATGACTCAAGTACTCTACTTCTGAGGTGCCAAAAGCACATTTAGACTGTTTCAGGAAAAGTTGATGCTGAGAGAGTAGATGGAGAACTCGATCCACATGAGAAAGATGTCCTGTCTAGGTCTTGTTATAGATGAGGATATAATCAAAGAAAACTAAGACAAAATTATGGAGAAAAGGATGGAAGACATGATTCATGAGGCTTTGGAAGGTGGAGGGGGCATTACACAAGCCAAAGGGCATGACCAAAAAATCATAGTCGCCCTCATGAGTTCTAAAGGAAGTCTTGGGAATGCCTGCCTCTTTCATACATATCTAGTGGTAGCCTGAATGAAGATCAATTTTAGTAAAGAATTGGGCACCACTCAGTTCATCCAGGAGGTCATCAATGATAGGAATGGGAAATTTGTATTTAATGGTAAGTTTGTTGAGGGAACAAAAGTCAGGACACATTCTCCAATAAACTTATTTCTTCAGAACCATGACCATAGGAGAAAAGTTGGGGCTCATACTAAGGGGATAATGCCTGCATTAAGGAGTTCCTGGACCATTTTCTCAATTTCATTTTTTTGGGAAAAGCGGTGACGATACGGACGAATATTGGGAGGAAGGATTTCGGGTACAAGGGGAATGGAATGATCATGAACACCACGTGAAGGAGGGAGTACCTGGGGAGTGGAAGAGACCACTTGATGTTTAGAAAGGATGGCTTGGAGGTATTGTAGCACTGAGGGTGTTTCTGTTTCTTTTATGGCATGGAGTTGAGCAATAACACCAGAATGCCCCTTTTTGAGCATCTTTTCCATGCGATGGGAACTAATGATCTCAGGTAAACCGATGGTGATTCCTTGGAACTTATATTGGTGGCCCTCCTGGTCAAATTACATGGTTAATTCCTTAAAATCCATGAGAATGGGACCCATAGTCCTTAGCCAGTCTACACCCAACAAAATGTCACAACCACCCATGTCGATAGAAGACATATGATATTTCAGGTGGTAGTCACCAATTTGGAGACGCACATTTTCACAACTCCCTCCACATTTCATGGAGCCACAATTGGCAATCATGATTTGGAAATTATTGATGGCATGGATGTAGCAATGAGTTTCTTGGGCAATGTGACGATGAATAAAATTATGGGTGCTTCCACTATCAACCAGAATGATGACCTTCTGATGCTTCATGTAACCAATTAACTTGAAGGTTTGGGGAGCGGAGAATCTAGTGAGGGCATTGAGGGAAATGACCGGTTATGTTGGGGGTTTCAAGTGACTCAGACACAAGGGGAGTTTCAATATCCTCTTCCGAAATATCCTCGGAGATGGCCATAAATAAATTTTGTTCCTTACACTTGTGGCTCGAGAAATATTTGTCATCACAATTATAACAAAGGCCTTTGAGTTGGCGTTCATCCATTTTAGCCCTATTCAATTTTTGGATCTTTAGTGGAGCGAAGGGAGTAGTGGGATATACTGGTTTAGGGAGAGGGATAAAGGAGGGTTTCCAGTTTTGAGAAGATACAACTTGTTATGCTTCTTTATCTCTTTTAGTATCCACCCAACTCTGAGGCTGATCCATGAGGACATGGGCCTGAATCTCATCCTTGAGGTCACTGATAAAACATTCTCGAAAAAAGGCATCAGACATGCCCTCTGTCCAAAAATCCAGACGCTCAAAGGTAGATATAAAGTCTTCCACTATTCCTGATTGTTTCAACTTTGTCAAACGACCCAAATGGTTGGTGTCAGTGTCAAAGCATTCATAAAGCTCTTCCACAATGTGTGTCCAAGCAATATACTCTTGACGAGAATTTTTTCTACATTGCCACCATTGCCAACGTTCTTGATCTAGATGGAGAACACCATACTAGAGTTTGGCCAAGTCATATGTAATGTCATGTAAAGAGAAATAATGTTCCATTTGGGTTACCCAACCAGTGGGGTACGAGCCATCAAATTTAGTCACATCCACCCGCAGAAGGCGTAGGTCACGTTGAATGTGATGGTTCTGAAAGTTATGGGAATGAGAGGAATGATCACCTTTAGTATGTGGAGGTGAGGAAGAGGAAGGGTTATCTGTAGGGATATGTAGTTTGGTGCAGATTTCTGGAAAGACAGATTCAAGTTGGGTGGTAAGGTATTGTTTGATTTCCTCCATTGAGGACTGGATGGTTGTATTGGTGGTAGCAACATTGGCACTGAGTTGTTTCACTTCTTGTTGTGTCTCGATGAGACTAGCTTGCAAGGTGTTGAAGTGAGCTTTCAAGTCTTGGCTACAGATATGGGCCATGAGGATGGGGGAACTGAAAAGGGGCGGGTGGGGTCAATTTTTTTTCCGAAAAATGATATGGATGAATGTGATAAGGGAGAAGAGATGAATCCAATGGAATAGGTCTCAAATAATGGTGAAACAATTTCTAGATTTTTATTTTTATTTTTTACACCTATGGAGTTATACTCCGGTCTGAAGAATACTACAGAGAGGAAATGCCCAAATGCTTAACCAGAAATAAATATGTATTTACTTGGAAACCCGAACATAGTTGCGTGGCAATAGATCTTTTCTATTTTAATTTGTTTATATTTCTGTCCCCAAGGGTTAGGTATTCAAGGGTTCTACAGACAAGGGTTTGCCCTGTGCTATAACT
The DNA here is from genome assembly GCA_009831015.1 of Picea engelmannii. Taxonomy (NCBI): domain Eukaryota; kingdom Viridiplantae; phylum Streptophyta; class Pinopsida; order Pinales; family Pinaceae; genus Picea; species Picea engelmannii. The sequence continues at coordinate 224,626 of ML797994.1, read as the reverse complement.
CTCTGATATATGTGCGGGATCCAACAGTAGTACTCGGCCCAATATCTCAGGGCACTAACTAAGGAGGATGGACCGTACCCTTACCCGTACTACCCGACTACCTAGGTACTAGAGAGTATCTTCCCAAGTGTTGTTCTCGGTGACACTATAGCAGTCAGGCGGCCAATCAGTTTATCTAAAGAGGGCTTCAAGAAATCTAGGTTGATCCATACATAGGTGATGTTTGATGCGCTACCACTTGAAGGGGTACCAACAGGGGTTACAAGGGTGGCCAACAGTTGTGCGCTTAAGAACCACTTGTATTTCCTGCATGTATGAATCCCTCAACCATGGGTTTATGTGCGTAACGACAGATCTATGTGGCTTAAAGACACCAGAATACATCTCTACGCTAGAAAAAAAATTACCCACAGTTTCTTCCAAGGAAAGTGCTCTGATACCACTGGTAATATACCAGATATAAAAATTATGCAGAACATAACTAAAATGCTAGAAATGGCAGAATAATAGCAATATAACCAGAATAATCACCACAATAACATTGAAATGATATAAGAATAACAACATAAATAACACTTTGATTTTGAGAGCAATGTTCACGGGCCTCTTCGAGGGGGAAACCTCCAGTCGAGCAGAGCTCTATTACAATAATCTCCAAGCTAGGGTTCTGATATCCTCGAATCCTATTTATACTGAATATGTCTATCAAAATAAGCATCTAGAGGAAGATCCTTCTAGAAGCGGAAGCTTCTATTAGGTATTCTTACATCCGACTTATTGTATTTTATTGCAAGGCCTTATTAATATTGACCTTTATTACATCCGAATATATTGTTCTACCTATGTGCGGGTTAGGACCCTAACAATGCCCCTTATACTCTTGCAATTCATCAACATACTTGAGGCTTTAATGGAGGGAGGAACAAGCTTGTTCAACAATGGTGGGATAAGGCATTCAAGCATGGTTTCAATTTTCCTCATAGAAATGTTTGTTGTAGGAACATGGTAGTCTTGTCTATTTTTCACTCTCCCTTTTGGCATTGGAGATTAGGTATGTTATGAGATCATGGAGTTTTAATCATAAGTTGAGTGCAGATTGGCTGAGGCATTTTTTGATATGGAAGATTGGGGATTGGGTGCACCCTCATATTTTTCCATTGAACAAATTTTCATTGAGAATACAAATCATTGCAATGGGGGTAATGCCTGTGACATTGTTGAATTCCATCAACTAATTTGAAGCCAGGAAGATGAGTTAGAGGGATTGAAGATAGCCATATCTTAATTAGTAGACATTTTTCATAGCTATATGGAGGAAATGAAGTAAAAAACTTTTGATTTGGAGATGAGAATGTATATTCATAATACTAAGATAGAAAGAATGATATATGAGCAAAACATGTTTTTCCAAACCGTTCTTGATTCCACTAGAAGCTACAACACATAAGTGGAGAATGCATATGGTTCCTTGGCCTCCTTGTCTCAGGATTGATATAACTTCTTTGTTGTTTCCTTGGAAATTATCTCTTTATATTTTGTAGGAGGAGTTGTTTCTCCTCTACCATGGACATGCTTTGCTAAAAATCTTGCATGAGATATGACACACTATGCCAAATAATGAACAAGATCTTATATTCATGAACAAGATCCTAAATGGAAACTATGCAACCCTCCCAACCCTGAAATGGTGAAAACTGTTGTTTCCCTCTTTTCTTTTTCTTGTTATTCTTCCCAGATTCTTGCTTGTTGATGTTCTTAAATTCTAGAAAAGATGGAAAGTTCTTCCTCAAAAATATACAGGGGTTGGGAATGGTTCATATATATTATCCTAATTCATGTTTATTCCTTCATCTTTGGCCCAGGTCTGAGGGTTAACTATTTCACGGTCCACCAAAATTTCCTACATTGGCACCCAAAGATTTGACACATGTAATAACAAATCTCCTATTTTTAAGGCATTGTTTCTACAAAAGAAAAGACATGTGTGCCACTTTGAATATTTTCTAGTCTTGGGCCTATTCGAGAAATTCTCTTGATTTGATGGAACTTTGAACCTTATCTGACCAATTCCTGTGAAATGGAATTCTACAGCCAGTTTTCAGCGCACATAGTGTAATTTTCTTGTTTTTCACTGAAAACTTAGTTGTATACTCTATTTTTTCCTTTCTTGAATTCTTGATTGATTTCTGAAAGTCTTAGCAACTGAAGAAGAGTTGGAGAAACCTTCCCTAAACATTATTGTCATATGAGTTGTGGTTACTTTTAGTACTTACCAAACCATCATCTAAACTAATTGCTTGAGTCTTAGTCTTTAGATGTTGTTTTTATTTGTTCTTCCTATCCTCCATAGTTTAGTTCCTTCATAAATCTCCCAACAAGATTTTCACATTGATCTCTCGGATGAATGGCATGTCTGGAGCATGAACACTGCATTTGAATTGGCCAACAAAATTTCTATCTTTTAGGACCAGACTTCTTCCCTGGCTTGTTAAAGGCTCTTCCCATTAGTCATTGATATTTATCAACATTTGATGCCTCGCCCTTAAAACTAAGCATTGAATACTTGACTAGTTATGACCAACAACATAATTAATATGCTTACAAGACTGTGCTAATGGAAAGGGTTTGCTTCACCCACATCCAATGTTTTATCGATTTCAAGCAACACACTCAAATTTCTACAAGAATATACACAACAATGAGGGTTCTTTGAGTAGTTTTTGTAACGACAAATCAAATCATTTTTTAGGTTTCCTTGTGACATGGAAAGTTGATATATTCTACAAATCTCATTGGTTTTTCGATCTACACAAAGGAATCTATGCCAAGATTTAAAGATACAAGAAAATGGAGATTTGGGTCAATAACTAGTAGTTCCCTTGTTTACAACAGTTTACATATTACCCATTGACAAATTTTACACCAAATATCAAGGAGTATTTCCAAATCTTTGATCTTGAACACCCTTGTTAGAAAAAGGCATTAAGCACTCAACAACATGACTGGGACACCTGTAGTAGAAACTATGTCCATATTCAATTAGTGATGCTCATTATGATGTGGACACATAAAATTGTAGAGAAACAAAGAAAGATGAGTTGGTGTATGAGAAACATTTTGAAGGGACAATGTGGCAAAAGGCCAATTCCACTTCTATTTCCATGAAGAAGGTGAGAAATAATGCCTCTTTTTTGGAATATAGGAATAGACCCAATGAATATTTTGAACTCCAAAATTATGATGATATTTTTGTTACCCCTAATCACCAGATGTATAGTAGAACATGGTTTCATCAAGATGACATCAATTTTGAACTGTTTCTTGGGGAATAAGAAGCTTGTGTTGATGATAGTAGAAAATGTGACATTTACGGTTATAAAGAACAACTACATGATGAGCATGAAAAAAAAATCGATATTCACTAGTTATATTGTGAGAACAGTAAGGTGAATGATATGCTGGACTATGAGTATAATAATGGTTTTACAACAAATTTCCATTTGGAGGTACACACAGAGTCCTTTGAAGACCAGCTAGGTATAAACAAGGATATATTCTACTGTACATGTAGAATTATTTGTCAAAGGAATATATCAACAACACAATATCTGTGTATTGGTCATTCTCTTTTAGAAAAGTAAAACTGAGGTGGATAGTCGACTGAAAAAAGTTTGGAGTAATTGTGCATTTCTTGTTTCCCACATGCTTGGATTCTTTAATAAAAATTAGTGAAGTTGTGATACACTTTCTTTTACTAGTTACAAGGAAAATAAAATTGAAAAACATCTATATAATCATTCTATAAGATTACCTTCAACATCTGCAATGGAAATTTCCTTATGAATATTTTCAAATGATAACTTCATAAGTGCATTACTTTTTTTTATTTTTTAGATCTTGAACCTAGAATTTTTCAATAATGGTTTAGTAGCCTTCCTTGAAGCATTTTTACATTTAATATTTTCAATGTCAAAATTTTCTTAACAAGCCCTAGCTACATTATCTCTAGCTCCTTTGGAACCCAATTTCTATGAGTTGGTCGACAACAACCATCACAACTTCATGGTGACAAATCTTGTACTTGTCAAAAAGGCCATGCAATAAATTTGCACCAGCTTCTTCTATTATATTTTAAGGAACTAATTATAAATATTTGGTTATGGACTCTAAAGTACCTTCCTTTGACATGGCCATTTTGTTTTCTTCACCACTCTTAGCAATCTTTGTAATAATGTTAAGTGTAAGTTCATTTTCACCCAGTCAATTTGGGATCATCTTTAGAAGTGCCACAATGCAAGTATCAATTTATGAGAAATTGCACCCACTCAAATTTCATCATCTTTAGCAATGACACAATACAAGTATCAATTTATGATTAATTGTTCCCACTCAAATTTCATCAACCTAAAAATGTTGATATAGAACCAACAAATATCAATTATCCATTTTTAAAAAATCGTTTGATACCATGGCAAGATTCAACATCTCATAACCTATACTACCAAGAAGTGGGACTAGATCCATGGCCATTCCTAAGTTTGCAATTGTAGGAAGTGTTCCCTTGCTTCCATTGCAAACAACTGTTAAGCCCTAATGTTGGCTCATTACCCCTTAATTGGGGAATATTAGATTAGTAATGCTATTTTATTTATGTCGGCTTTAGGCCATTAGTTGTAATTTAGATTAGTAATGTTATTTTAATTATGTCGGCTTTAGGCCATTAT
>ML797994.1:194705-208375 GCA_009831015.1 Picea engelmannii | reverse complement strand
TTTATTAATATAGTGGACCTAGTCCACTTTACATTGAATGACCACATTCCCATATATTAAATGACTTCCACTAATAACACATAACTACATTCCCATTGGGTACCTCCCTAGGTACCCCATATTACCTCCCTAGGTATACCACAGAAAGTGGTGGTATGGATCATTTAAGGATGGCAAAAAAGTTGGTATGTGTTGGAGCGGATGGAGCATCAGTAATGCAAGGAAAAAGGAATGGTCTTTGTGTTAGACTACAACTATCAACTTCACCGTATATGTTCGGTATTCATTGTATGGCTCATAGGATGAATCTTTCATTTAAAATCGTAAGCAAGTCTCCATCGATTTCAAAAGTTTAAGATCTTGTACAAGAGGCTTATGCATATTTTTCTTGTAGTCCCAAACTATTTTCATATTTAAAAAAAATTGTTGACGGTGTTACAAATGGAAACAAGCTATTAAAATATGTTGATACAAGATGGATCTCATTGAATGGAATAGCTCAAATATTATTTAGTGAGTACCATTCCTTGGTAGGGGTGATGTATGAACATTGCTTCAGTGTAGATAAATCTCAAGTTCTTCTCTTTCGACTAACTAACATAGAGACATTATTAACTTTGGTTGGAATTTTTCCTATGCTAGATGAAATGAATGTCCTTGTGAAAATGTCTCAAAGTCGCACAATGTATATTGCAGAATAAACAAATGAAAGAAAAATTGCATGCCTTTCATTGGATAATTTGTATACGGTGCTAGAGTCTTTCGCAGGTCCATGGTTTACAAATTGGACTACGATCATTGATATAGAAAATAATGAAAATTATTTGAAGTTCGATGAAAAAGGGATACTATGTATGGAAGTGCGTAGGTATATGGTTCCTTTTCATTATATTGATAAGACAGGACGAACCACCAAAGAGTGCCCTGTTTCAAGAGACCTATTCGACAATGTTGTCATTTTAGTGAGACGCAAATTGATAGAAATTGCAAAGTAACTGTCATCAGATATAAGAAAACGATTCCCTTAAGATGAATTGTTGGACGCCATGTATGTGGTGTACCTTGAATATTGGAACAATTTAAAATGTCAACCTACTTTAAAACGTGACTTTGTGTCAAAATTAAATACTTTAGTGGACCACTTTTGCAAGAAGGTCGAGATACATGGAGAACAGGTTGAAGGTATTTTGGATCAATCAAAATTGTTTCAACAAGCCACATGCTTTGCTGAAACAATGTGGAATCAATTTCGTGCTTTGGATAATCCTCTAGAATATGGTGCAATGACAATATTATGGACTATTTTAGGTGCTAGCCAATACTTACAGGAAAACATATCCAAATATTTCAAATTAGTGGATTTGTGTCAAACCATGATTTTGGGATTAGTGCCTCAAGGATGAGAGAATGTTTAGTGCACTATCATTTTTGAAGTCAAAGATGAGGAACAAGATTGATAAACATATGGATATATGTTTAATATTATATGTAAAAAATATGACATTACCAATTTTCCATATGAAAGAGCACTAGCTCTTTGGCGATCAGATTGTGATAGAAGGGGAGAAAACAATATAACAAGTTTCTCTAATGAACTTGATACGAAACATAATTCTTTGGAGGCTCATAATGATAGTCCATCTGGAGAGGGTCTTGTTCAGAATGAAGAAAATGAGCACCAAGATGAGATCTAGGAAATTGATATACTGCAACATTTGATCTAATCCAATATATATGAGGGCCTAGGGAACACTTATTTCGGTATATGTGTTCCATTGGTGGTGAAATAAATAATGAATAAAATAAAAAAGATGTTGTGATTCTCGTGATATGTTTTTCCTCTATTTTTGGAGTAGGTCGGAAATTCTTTGTCATAGAAAGATTACTATATGCCAATTTGAGGATGCATTTCAGGTAAAAATAGGTTCTATAATCTATATTTTGTGTTTTTCATTGTAAAATTGGAGCGACATTTTCTTGATGCAAGTTATTTTAAGATTGATGATTTGATATTTAACTATTACATTGTCTCTTTCTTGTATGTGACAGGAAATGAAGTTGGAATTTAATGAATATGGGACATATCTCTTCACATAGACAATGTCCTAGTATTAAAGGGTAGATACTCGATTTAACAAGAATTCTGCTAAGAAAAAATGGGCTCATTCAAGTAGATGAAATTTCTTTGATGTCTTGCTCTAATAGTTGATAAATATATTTCCTAGCAAGGAAATATAACTCATTTGTTTCATTGTCAATATCTTTCATATTTGGACATGTAATTTCCACCCCTCTTATAAATGCAATTTTTCTGGCACTTGTTCTTCCTCACCTCAAGTACAAACTCATGAAGTAATTAGTGTTGGATGTCATTACATTTGACAAGTGTGAATTATGTTGTATAATTATGAAATCTCTTCTTCAAGATACTAAAAATGCAAAAAAATAGAAGAAATTGTGGAATCAAAACAACCATCTAATCACTAAAACCGTTGTGCATTTAAAACATTTGTGCAAATTTGACCCAATTTGCATATACAGGAAAATCCTCAGTTTGCAGCGCAATACACTAAAGAAACCTGATTTGCGCTACAAACTAGTTGTAGGTGACTGTCTTTGAGAAATATGAGTGGATAATTGTTTTGGTAGATGAATCAAGTGTTGTGGGGAGTTTCTGTAGACCTGATAATTCATACTAAGACTTGTAGAACCTTTAAAACTTGAAACTTCTTCACTTTACCCTCCTTTTCACTCCATCTTCAAAATTATGGTTTGATATAATAAAGTGATACTTTCACTGCTAAAACCAAGTGTTGAGGATTGTGAAATGTATTGAACTTGAGAAGTGAACACCTTGTATGTCAAAAGAATCCCTTCTAACAATGCTACATTTTCACATTCATATCCCTTTTATTATTCTATTACCAAAAACCCTAAATGTAACACCCATCCAGGATGTTAAACAATTAATCTTTCATTTTATACATACACAATAACAACTTAGTTTTAGCATAAAGTCATTGATTTTCATTTACACAATTCTTCTACATTTCCTCAATGATAAATCTAGGTAACGTGATGAAATAAGTAATATGTTAAATCTATGATTTAGAACTTAAAACAAAAGTATATACACAATATCAATAACTAAAATACCACCGAAAAATACCTCCTCCTTAGCTTGTCGAAGCTCATCGGTTGTAATGTAGTCCTGGGCACTTCCAAGCATTCTTTTCCCGCTTTCCCAGAGTGAAACAATGGAATCCTCCATGCCAACTAGGAGCCTAGCCGGATTCCTAGCTCCAAGAAACCTTTCGGTTTCTTGGCCCTCTGTGTCCATGACTCCAAGAACAACAAAGCACAAATGCTCAAAGAAAACTATCACAAGAATTATATCTTCCAAGAATTTCACAACCTCCCATCATGTTCCAACCTCTCCATCCTCCCCCTCCTCTCTACTTCTTCTCCCTATTTATCAAGTTTCCATACACACTTCCCCAAGTCTCCTCAACCACCCTCATTATTGTCTATCAACCTCCCTTATCTATATATTTTGGAAAAATATTAAAATAAAACTAAATATAAATGACTTGCATTAAACAATAATAAATAAAATGAAAAGTCTTTCTTCTCATGCTAGCTAATAAATGTTACTTGATCATTTTTCCCAAAATGTACATAACACCCCACCGTGCTCATTTAATTCATCATACCCACCATCTATCTAAGTCAAGAAGGTATTTAATGCTTCTAGATATTTTGTATGCAATATAATTTACATATTCAATAAACATTCAATTAAATAGTTAATAATTTACTTTAATAATTAGTACATTAATTACAAGACATGTAGGACAACAGATCAATTAATGCATCATTTAATAATCTTAATGAACTAAATTACACCAATTCATCAATAACTCATTGTCACACTTAAAATATCATTAGGAAATCAAAGAGGATTTTAAACATGGTAGGAACCAAGTGAGTAAACAATAGTGGCATCTCTAATCCGAAATCAATATTCTCAACTAACATCAAAGCATCCTTCCTTCCTAACCTACTTCCATATTCCATCCTATCCTTTCCTCTGTTGGACTAAGATGGAGCGTCAACTATATTGACCTAACTCGAGATAGAACCCTTAAGCAGAAGTGTCATACATCTCGACCAAGCTTCCCCAACAGGAAACTAGCATTCGTCATCACAAGTCTAGGGGAGCGTGACTTCACACAGCCCTCCCACGACTCTAGGTTTTGAAGGATAAATGGTGGGAAATACCTCCACCCCTCCTCTTAGAACTAGGGTCAACACCCTACATCAAGCCTTATTGTGCAACTACTGTTTTTAGAGTCACGTCATCAAACAACCACTCTAGGAAAGTCGTGTGCCTTGTCAAAACCACACTTACCATAGATCATAGCAATATTTGAAACCATAAATTAAATCATAAGTACAACTTATAACATACACTATCTTTTGGATGGAACGTCAACACTACAGTCATTTGTTCAGTACATAACTTGTCAATCTGCAGCTTAGTTCACCAATACTTATATCCATGTATATACGTCATAATTTCATATAAGAATCCATATTTGTATTGGCATTCAATTAAGAAATGTATGTTTATTTTTATCATGCCTTTCATATCTTACGCATTCACAACATAACTTAAACTGGTATCCATGTACCAAAATTCCACATTTAAATTTACATGTTTAACCAAATCACATAATCATCATCGTCACAAACATATAACGACAAAATATAATATTGTGCAACTCACAAATAAGTCTAGACATACACCTATCACATGTCTATATCAGTTTCACAGAGTCCAAATAGTTACTAACAATGAATTACTATAATGAGAAAAATCGAAGTTGTGATTACCTAAGGCCAAAATATGGGGCGTTACATACACCCGCCCTTCAAGAAACTTCATCCCAAAGTTATGTTCATTGACAATATGAGTAGAATTTAGGACACAACTTCTATTTATCCTTCTCGATAGCAAACCTTACGTTATATTGGTCTCACTGGAAAATGACTTGATTAAAACATGTTGAGGCTATTAATATATTAATTGCAACTACACCTATTTAGTAGGCACCTTACTATGTCTTGACTCTATTTTATTACCATTGGTAATTAAATTAATGAAAGGACATGCTTCTTTTATAGATTTATTCTTCCTAAGTTGTATATTAAAGTATAGTCTACTAGTTTGATAGACAATTAGAATCTTATCTCATTATTGGTTCTTTAGTTAAGTGAATCTTATATTGAATTCGTTTATAATTTAAGCCAAGCATATAATTCCACCTAGAATATCTTATAAATTATAATCAATTATCATTGACTTTACTATCACTCTAACTTGAGTGATACAATACATACACCATAACAAAAAAATTATCGTTCTTAGGAACATTAACTAAGGTATTGCTATATTATTGTCATGTGATGTCATCACTTCATAGTTTGTTCATTGTCCTCAATATCACTTTTCTCTCGAGTCATACAAATTAGATCTCGATCAAGTTAAATGTTTAGTATAGGATCATTTTCATCATAGTAAAAACTAATAATGCTTTCTATCAACAATTCACTATTGCAAACGTGCCTACATGTACAAGTACCATGTCTACCTTTCTTTAGTTAGCATCATAATCCAAAAGCACGTTTCCTCCTAGGGTCCATTCTACACTCTATCACTACTTGACTTTAGGGCTTTTTTCCCTCACAATTTCTCTTCGTGCCTCTCAAATTTAAATCCTTTATACTTACATGCTACTAACCAATTTTGGCCTCTAGCACTTTCTTGTTGTATTACTAGCATTCATCAAGTTCCTTTATCTACCATGGAAGAAGTTTAGCTGTGGGATGAAAATTCTTATCATTTATTATTCGACTTGTAAATTAGTTTCCTTTAAGTAAGCTATATTTCTCTTTAATTGAACATTGTAAACGTTATATCGAGTATGCATTTCATCTTTCAATTTTTATACAACCATAAGATCATCTTCATACAAGGTGGTTGTAGATAGTAATTCTTTTAGTCTCTTACACCCACTACCAACATTCTCTAATAATCAACCCAAATTTATTTAACAATTAAGCCATAACTGAGCACGAGTTGAGTCAATATCTTGTCAACTAATATCAATTAGTTCAAATACCATACCTCAACCACAGTGTAATAAAACATATTATATCAACCTTTCAATTATTGTTCCAAACACATGTTCCCTTTATGGTATCCCTTAGGCTCCTCAAGTCAAATCTCTAGTATCACCATTTATTTTTCCTATTTGAACTCATACCTCTATTATATTAATATATCCTTATCCTCAATATGTACCCTCTTCGTCTCCATCCTCTTAATTAATTACTATTACTTATCTACTTATATTATTTTACTCTTCTTCTTTTATTTTTATTTATTATTATTATTATTTTTATTTTTCATACTCTTAATACTTTATTTATTTTTTTTTATTCTTATTTTCATATTAATTTATTTGTAGTTTTATAATCATTTCTATATTGTCTCTCTCATTACTATATGCTAGTACCTTGATGTAGTAACATAAATTTTTTTTTACCACGTAAATGTTTTATTTCTTCTACGTCCCGATTCTTCGTTGTTATTACACTTATTCCATTACTTAACTAATTTTATATTCAATATACTATGTTTGTCTTTACATTAAATTTGACTCTTTCTACTTCCGCCATCTACATCCTGGCATCCTTTTAGCGTCTCATTTATAGCCTCCAGAGAGCACAAGATGATAGCTAACTTGGGTGATGGTGGTGGTAGCGCCAACATCGATGATCCTTGCGGCGATGTTCCCCAACACTTATTTCCCTGTGTCTTCACCATAGTGGTTAATTGATTCTACATCACAACCTAATGTTTATTAGAAAAGGTTAGGGAATCCTAGGTTCTACCTAAACTTATACATGCAAATTGTAACAACCCTAATTAAATAAATATTTAAAGACTATAAAGTAAAATTAATTAAAGAAAATAATTGTGGTTAACTAAGTAATACTTTAATTGCATATCACATTTAATGACCTGAGAAATAAATCTTAAGAAATCAATGAGAAATGTTAAAAAAATGGTTGCATATTCAGAGAGGGATCCTATGCGTCCCGAGAAGATAAAACATTTAAGGAGGGAGAAGGGACAGGCACGGAGGGTGGTTGGAGGAGTAACTGCATGAGTCGGCGAAGGAGGAATAAGGGAAAGGGGGAAGGTCGACGGAGGGGATTTGACATTGTAGGGGGATGGATTCTAGAGGATTTTCGGACTTGCTGAGAGAACAGAGTTTCTGACTGTGGCTTTTGATTAGGGGAGGCACCGAGTTTCTGGAGGTTTTGGGCACGGGGGCCAGGATATCCATAGATATCCTGGAGCTAGGTAGTTTTCCTAGTTGGCAGGGAGGACAATAGTTTTGGGCAGTTATTTTCCTATTTGTGGCAGGGTTGATCTAGTAGCGAGGAGCAGGAAGGCAACAGTAAGGCACAGAGGCAACATAAATTAGCATCAGAACCAGGTACTTTGTTAAGTTATGTATTTACTTCTTTCTGCCATGAAATCAGTATTTATTGATAAATCTAAGTTACTGAAGTTGCTGTTATGAAAATCCATATTATGCTAGGAAGTTATTGTTTCAGTTTACGAAATAAAATGTTTATGAAACTTAATGATGTTTAGAAATATCCGGCTGTTACATATGGTATCAGAGTGTCTTAGTTCAAAATCTGGGCCTAAGGGCCAAGACCCCGAGTGTTAACTCCATCTACGCTAAAACTATAAACAAAACACGTTCAGCTTGACCAAATAAGACTGATACAGTATCAGAGAATATACTCAGGATAGAACCCCTATATTATCCAAGCAAATGGTTTCATGTATATCACAAGCAGCCATTTTAGGCAATACCCTGTAACTGGGTCATATATGGCTATTACAGTTAGTCTGAATATTCAAAGGAACGCCTTTAAAATAGTGGCAGCAAACCAGAAAGTTTGCAGGAACACCTCCTATAAAATGGCTACCCTTAAAGCAGCCTGAATAAAGTTATTAAGCACGAAAAACAGAGATGATAACTTAATTTTATTTTGAGCAATACTTGTCAATGAAGTTTCGGGTAGAATAGACACCTGAAATTGATGAAAATGTTGGGGGAAACTTCTGTCTAAGGCTTGAAGTTGGTAAGAATTAATAACTACACGAATTATGCTGAATAAAATGCAAAAGGACATTTGCAGGACCTTGAAAAGGCCTACTTCATCTTGAACTTACCTGAATGAGGAACTGCCAACACATAGTCGGGCAAAAGAAATTTAGAAGACTTGTACCACACGGGAACAACGTAAACTAGTTGCATGTACTAACCTCAGTGAAATTATAAATAATGAAGAATCTCAGGAACTATAGACCCATACAAATTTCAACCTTGCCAAGAAAGCAATTTTAACACTATGTAATGTTTTATGCAACTAATCGATTATCCCAAAGGAGAGCTGTCTATTACGTCGGAGAACGGATCTGCGTTGTTAGATCTCGGGTGAAATCCCTTCAGTCGTTAGATCTCGAAGAAGTTGCGTTGGGTTTAATTCCTAAGTGTATAGAGGAGGAGTCCCGGAAGCGTCATCGGGATATCAGAGTCATCGAGGTTTTGTTAAGTCGGAGAATCGAGACCTTGTGGTTCTCGAAATCCCGAGAACGGATCCTAGTCATTGATCTCGGCAGGACACACGTCAACTTTCTGGGGAGGAATCGTGATTTTACACATCGAAGATTTCAAGAGTGTGGAACTCATGTATGTTGAAATTGCGATCCGCGATTTCCCGATAGAATCGGAGCCGTCCAAACAGTGGGGACACGTGTCAGGGGATCCCGCAGCATTGGAGATAGGGGAATTGAAAATCCCATGGACATATGTTGTTTGGCATTGAAAACCCCGAAATAGCGAGATCATATTTGGACCGTCCATTGAAAAGAGACACATGGCGGAGATCAATCGCCCGTCGGCATATCGTCGATCGGGAAATCGGGGTTTTCAAAGACAAAGAAACCTCGTCGCTGGGAATCGTGATCTGCGATATCCCGACAGTGACGTAAGCGTTGTGGGACCACCAGAGTCAGAGTGGAGGACAGGTGTCCGTCATCCGGGAAGAGTCGGGAACTCTGTGAGCAAGAGGTCGGGAAATCCATAGAAGAAATACTGATACGATCAAAGTCGTCCATCTGCGGGACAGGTGGCAACCATCGAGAACCATCGGGGTTGGCCCCATCGGGAAATCGGGAATCCCAGGGACATGATGTTTAGGCACTTTTAATTCGCGATCCACAAAAACCCGATGAGTGGGGGCCAGCTGTCGTCACAACAGAGAAGAAGGACAGAGGCATAGTGGAGGCTAGATGTCAGCCAACCGGAGAGTCGGGATATCAGAGTTTTGAGAACACAGAGATCTTGTCACACGGAATCGCGATCCGCGATTTCTCGACAAGATATGAACCGTTCATTTTGGAGGACACGTGTCAGTAGATCTCAAGGAGTCGGAGATCTGCGTCATCGGGAAGGGTCCCGACAGGAGGTCGTCCATCGGGCCATTGCATATCAGGAAATCGGGAATCCCATGGACAAGGTATCCATGCACTACGAAATAGTGAAACGCGATTTCTCGATAAGCCAAGGGACAATGGGGCCCACAGAAGGGTCAACGGTGGACATGTGGCATCGGGTATCGGGATATCGCGAGTTTCGTGGATGAGGTGTCCATGCACTATGAAATCACGAACCTCGAAAGCTGACACAATTAACTTAACTCTTAACCCTTGATTAAAAGAATTAATTAACTGATGTTTTGATTAAGACTCAAGCACATCGCGAAATCGGAGATCGGGGTTTCGTGATTCAAATTACATTTTTTCTTTGTTATGGAAACCCCGAATCCCAATTTCATTAACCTTTAAACTCGCAAAAAGTTAAGTTGTAAAAGCGCTTAAATAAAATTTTAAGGGAGGACCTCGGTGTAGCCGAAAGGGCTAACAAGGAAAGGAAGAGGCACATCGGATATCGGGAATCCTGTAGGCACGGGATTCATGCAAATCAATAGTATGATATCCGAAATCCCGATAAGGGATAAGACTGCGGTCACAGGGCGAGGTCGTGTGGATCACAAGCATAGCTTAAGGGGCTAATGCGTTAGGAACATATCGGGGATCGGAAAATCGCGAGTCCTAAGGACTTGTGAGGTTCAACATTTGGAACCCCGAAACTCCGATGAAGGATAGGGCCGGGGTCACATGGAATGACGGTCATATGAGGGGGATGTCTAGCCTGGAGGGCTAGCACATAAAATGCCATATCGGAAAATCGGTAATCGGGAGTCTGTGAGGACAGAAGTTCGTGACAACGAAAGTCGCGAAACCCCGAATCCCGACAAGGAATAGGACAACGGTCACATAGGACATGGTCACATGGACCAAAGCATAGCCTAGGGGAGGGCTAAAGCTAGAAGGGAGCGCATCGGCATATCGGAGATCAGGAGTCCTTAAGGACAGGAAACTCTTTGCATCGGGCATAAGGAAACCCCGAAACCCAAAATTTAAGTAGGGAATTTCACAGTTAGGAGAAAAGGGGCCGTGAGAAATACAGAAGGCAATATATATGCAGCTAACTACATGCATATGCACAGACGAATAAATTTATAAAGATAAATGAAATAAATTGAAAGCAAAATACCCAAAATCTGTACAGGGATGGAATTACAAGCAAATCATTTTGTTTCAAAAGAAGAAATCACCATTCATTACCACTGCGTAAGCAAGGTTTATGCAATTTCTTGATACGAATAACCCCACGTTCTTCATGAAGGTACTGAAACTGTGCACAACATGCGGACTGAATCGTACCTCTTACTATAGCTGAGGGCGAGCTCCGCGAAATATACAGACAAGGGATTGGTTCCCAACAATTCAAGGAGACTAGACTCCAGGACCTGGATCTTATCAGGATCCATGGCAGGGGGGATTCTGAAAACCTCTGAGAAGAGCAGAGGCAGATTTGTGGTGGACAAAGGCTGATGTGAGGAAAGTCCCAGCGGATGAGAAAGTGGGATAGAGGAAGAACGCGTAGAGAGTTGAAAGGTTGACAGGTGTAGAAATTGGGGGATTGATACGAGGGAGCTTATGAAAGCTAGGCGAGCACGTGGAACCCATGCGTGCCCGAACCCTTGGGTATACGTTCAATTATTATTATATATATATAATATAAAGTGTTAAAAATAATTTAAAGTAGGTTAAATAATTTAGTATAAATAATTTATATATAAATAAGATTAAGTTAGTATAAAATTAAAGTAAAATTGATCTGGGTTAAATTAGTGTAATAATAATTTTAAATTAATTATTTTATTTGAGTATAAGGTTAATCTACCTTAAAATTCGATGTTAACCAAGCTTAGATGCTTCATCCTAACCCAAACCTAACCAATTCCCCTGATGGAGTAATGTTTGTTTACAGACAAGTAAAGAAAACTTACGCCCAACCCTGTTTCTAAGTTTAAGTAGCACCAATTTGAAACGTCCTGGAACTCACCCTGATAACTTTGGGGTGATGCAGGTTAAGTCATACAAGATGGTTAGGACTCGAAGGGGTCGAGGCAAGGGAGCGTCGTCACGGGCACCGCCGACGCCACCCACACCATCAACACCACCAACACCATCAACCCCACCGACACCACCAGCACCACCAGCACCATCGCCCGAACTAGCCCTCATACTACGCTCATTGGAAGCCATTAATGAGACTTTAAATGGGCGCCAACCAACAAGAACTAAAGTGGAACTCCCACCGTCCGGGACGGGTAATCCAGAAGCATCAAGGAACTCAAGGGGAGAATTTCCACCTGAAGACATCACGCGAGAATTGCAGAAGATCAAACTTCCGGAGTTTTTCGGAGGTCGCGCCAGTGAACACGCAGAAGCATGGTTGGAAGGCATGACAAGGTGTTTTTCCTTAAGGGACTATGCATCCAGTTCAAAGGCCAAGATTGCAATTTTCCAGTTAAGAGACAACACCTTGAACTGGTGGGGAAACTTGGAAAGACAGCTACACCTTACCCCAGACACAGTATCTTGGGAACTTTTTGAGGAGAGGTTCCGAAGGAAATATCTACCAGCATACTACGAGGAACAACAAGTAGGGGCATTTCATGCCCTAGTCCAAGGAAACTGAACTATAGAAGAATACGAGATTAGGTTTATGGAACTGGTTAAGTATGTTTCGTATATGGATAATGACCAACGACAGGCAGAGCGCTTCGTTTATGGATTGAACTCGAAGATAAGAACTATGGTGCAGATGTGGAAACCATCTTTAGTAGCGAAGGCAGTAGAAAATGCGCGTTACGCAAAAGAACACATGAACTTAATAGGGGGTGCAAGATCGACATTTCCGCATCACCCTGGATTCGTAGGAAAGACCCCGAGGATATTTCCTAGGGGAGGGGGCTCAAGGCCACGACCTTATGGTAACAGAGTCGTGTCAAGGACAGTAGTTGCAGGGATTTCAATGGAACCTAGTGCAACATCTCGTTCATCACCAATGGTGCAGACAAGTCCATGACCATCTTGAGGAATAGCTAGTAGAGGCAGGGGTTCCAAGGGAAGGAACTCATTTAGGAATGAGTCACCTAACAGTGCACCGCTTCAATCTCGTATTGCCTGTTGGAGATGCGAAGGACCCCATTACAAACGGGACTGTCCAGATTTACAATCAGGGTTCATGCATAGAGAAGGAAAGGCACCAATGGGGAGAGCAAGTAGCGGCCACCATATTTACGCACCGGTTAATAACTGCCAGGCTGAACATCAATCCACAGTGATAGAGTCATCAGGTACGCGAAATCATATTAATGTTAAAATTTTGTTTGATTCTGGTGTGACAGATAGTTTCATTTCACCATCTGCATTAAAAAAGAGTGGGATGGCAGCCTATGAGCACGATGACTTTAAGCAAGTCGAGATGGCTTCGGGGGAAAAACAAGTTGTAGGACCTAGTGTCGATAATTGTATAGTAGACCTAGGAGTGTGCACTACCAGGTTGAAGGTATACATCACTGCTCTTGGGGCGTATGACCTAATCATTGGAATGGATTGGTTAGCATCTCATCGAGCTTTGGTAGATTGTTTCGCAAAGAGGGTGCTTTGTATTGATGATGAAGGAAGACCAATAGAGATCCAAGGTGTACAGAGAAAAGTGTCATTACACTTTATATCAACTATGAAGGTCAAGCGATGCTTGAGACAAGGGTGTCAACTTTATGTAGTGGAAGTAGTGAAGGAAAGGAAGGGACCCTCATTAGATCAGTACCCGGTATTATCAGAATTTCAGGATGTTTTTCCGAATGAGTTACCAGGGTTACCTCTGGAAAGGGAGCTTAATTTTACTAAAGCCTGGTGCAGAACCAATATCCAAGACTCCGTATCGTATGATGGCACCAGAACTTTGTGAATTGCAAATGCAGTTGAAGGAGTTACTAGACTTAGGGCTAGTAAGGCCCAGTGTCTCACCTTGGGGCGCACCGGTAATTTTTGTAAAGAAGAAGGATGGATCCTTACGACTGTGTATAGACTACAG
>ML797994.1:169075-189810 GCA_009831015.1 Picea engelmannii | reverse complement strand
TTAATGGCAGGAGTGAATTATATATTTGACTCTGAGTTTTATGTGTTTAATTCTGGTTAAATGCATTTGTTTTTACATCCATGTAACGAATGATGTGAGTAAGAGGTTGGGTGAACCTGGGTAGTGTAAAAAGGTACACTACAGATATCCTGGAGCTAGGTAGTTTTCCTAGTTGGCAGGGAGGACAATAGTTTTGGGCAGTTATTTTCCTGTTTATGGCAGGGTTGATCTAGTAGCGGGGAGCAGGAAGGCAATAGAAAGGCACAACGACAACATAAATTAGCATCAAAACCAGGTACTTTGTTAAGTTATGTATTTACTTCTTTCTGCCATGAAATCAGTATTTATTGATAAATCTAAGTTACTGAAGTTGTTGTTATGAAAATCCATATTATGCTAGGAAGTTATTGTTTCAGTTTACGAAATAAAATGTTTATGAAACTTAATGATGTTTAGAAATATCCGGTTGTTACACAAATGTAGGATTATGCGTAAGTTTTCTTTATACTTTCTTGTAAACAAGTGTTACTTACTAAAGGCAAAGTGATGATATAAGTTTGATAATGTCATCTAGGTATCCTACTAAATTTCTTGCATTGATAGCTATGCTTGGGATGTGGTGTACATGGTAATTACTCTCTTTAATGTGCATTAATCCCTCCTATCATGAAAACCTTAAATAGCGGTATAAGCTAATTAATCATATAACATGTAAAATCTTAGTGTCTCTCTTAACATCTGTATGTGAGGAAAGTTATTTTTGTCAAGCAGTCTATCATACAGTATTTTAAACAAGCATATTACAAGCATCCCATGTTGACTCACAAATCATAATATGAAACCTTTCATCAAGACCTTTGTCCATCTAATGTAACTGTTTAGGCATGCTCATCACCATTGTCTTTGTTGGAAGTCTAGTTATCACTAGATTAGCGGTGGTTGAAATAAAATGTATAAATTAATACATACTATAAACAATTAAAAACATTTATGAATTTCTCAATCATGGGTACATAGCCCAAATCATAGAATACACATTTAATATAGATCTTAGTTCGATTAACACTCACAAAAATGTATATTTGAATGATTAGAAGCTCAATTTTCTCCATAAAATATAATAAACTAAATAAGCATATTTAGTTTTAAATTTTATAACACTCAATACAAAGATAACCACATTTTGAAAATGCCCCATTTTAAGATATATGTTTATTATAATAATAAAACTTACTTTATGGTTATACTAGGTTCATTGTTATAATAAATGTATTGGTAAAACAAGAATATATGTTAAAACTTTATTGGGATGTCAAAATATTATTTTAAATAAAATTTAATAAATATAGAAATTGACTTAACATATTGTATTTATTTTATACATATGAAAATAAAATAAAAATCTATGAGTACAATGGCCTCCCTTGTGCTCTTCAATCAATCAAATGTCTCATGTTCAATTAACTTGTACAACAAGTAATTATGAATTATTGATCAACGAAGCATACTTGTCTTCACATGACTATAAATGAGAGATGGTGGACAAGAAGATGAAATGTCAAACTTGTACACAAAAGGATTAATAATTAGGTTTCCTGGGAACATTTGGTTTGACAAATTGTGATTGTGAAAATACTACTTATTTCGCTGGAGAATACATGTGTGGGATGCATTACCCATTCCTTTAATGTACTTCCTATCTCTCCATTGGCATCAATCACAAAGCGTTTTGTACAATCTCTGATTGACTCACAACTTAAAAAAAAAAAAAAGTTGAAATGCACCATATCAATCTTAATCATAAAATTCTGTAATCATTCTTAAACAATGTGCAGATTTTTCATAAAAGGATGAGTAATTAGTCTAGGTGAAGGCATTGATTTCGTCATTTTGGTCAATGGATTTTTATTCCACAAATTTTAACTTCTTTCTTCCAACAATCAGACTTATTTCACTGGAGAATGCATGTCGGAGCTATGCAAGAGATATATTGACCATTAATTTTATGCACTCCCGGTTTTAACTTTAAACTTTTGATATCTTGACCTATCTTTTAATATGTTAACGCACAAGTCTCTCTGCACAGTAAAGAATGAAAAGACCGGCTTTGAAAAGAGACGGTAAGTGGATCCCTACTACTAGCACAAGGACACTCTTTTTTTTTGTGTTCTCCTTCCGATTCATAGGGTTTCCTGACATAAGACGGGGAAAAGATGGCACCTATTTATTCCATTTCTGGCATAAAAGGTTTAAAACATAAATGACCTATTGAGACAACTATTCACCAATGAACTTGAACCTGCTAGTTGGACGGGGAAAGAAATAAATATCCCTCTGGGGTCCTATCTTAAGATTGGGTCTATCTCAAAGTCAATTCGGGGCAATGGCTCTCTATTGCGTTCCAGCTATTATTAAAGGTCATCCGCTAGTAGCTAGGGAACCATAATCTGTTTATCCACCAACGGTACTAAGAGAAAAAGTAGGGGAACCACCCACAATCCATATGTTTCAATTCGAGATAGAGATCCATAGCCGTTATATGCATATACAAAGCAAGAACCAGAGCGAGACAAAGACCCAGTAAAGGATCGAGGTGCATATCCAGGCACATCCCCAGGGACGGTTATTATAGAATGTCAGAGATATATAAGTCATCCCCAACAAGACGAGTTCAGTGCCCATGTATGACATGTGAAGTTATTTCTAGATGTATAAGAACGTACTGGAAATTATTAACGATGCCACACTTATGCCCGTTAAAGAAAATTATGATGTTTTGGATTTGGTGAATTTTGGCCAAAAGAATCGTGTTGTTAGCTATACTACACTGAGCGACCACAACAACCATTCTCACAGTGTGTTGATTGTGCATGTGCAAGGTACATATCGTGTTTTTGGGTGTAACCTTCATAGCTACCTTAATTTCGTAGACACCTTATCATGATTGGCTACAACATAGTAGTGATGGTCACTTTCATGGTTGTCATCTTGACCATGGGTGTGGACAATATGGTGGCCTTTGGCCTTTGTGTAGTGGTTCTCCTGGCATTTTGTTTTTTGGTCGTTCATGTGTACATCAGCACCATTTGGCATGTGGCCAACACGATCTTCGTGTTTGAGGGCATATACGACATCGGTACAATTAAGAAGAACAGGGATTTGATTAAGGGGAAGAGACTCGTGGCTTTCATGTTGATCTTATTTTGGAACTGGAAGGAAAAGAGAAAGATTGTCTTCCCAAACAAATTTTCGCTAACTGAAGAGCGTGCCGGTTTTTTTTCCTTTAGTTTGGGTGTTTGATTAGGATGCACCGTAGAGACACAAGTGTAGTAATCTTCAATGGTTTCTAAGTAGGGTCAGCGTAAATACAGATCCAAGTTTTGTGTGTGTCTATTTCTCCCTGTTTCCCCCTATTATTTATCCTAATTTAAGACTGATTGTGGTGTTAAATGGACTTGATACTCACTGTAGTGATGCATTTCAAAGGTTAGATATAGAAAGAGACACAAGGAATCCAACAAGAAATATTTTCCATCTACGTTCATTTTGTTTTCCCATGTGCATTATCGGGACCATTGTTTATGATGGTTGCGGAGAAACAGAGAAAAACAATGATAAAGGTGAGACAACTAGTCATATTTGGTTCTCCTCACTTCTTCTGAAAGAAGACCGTAGAAGCTAAAAAAAACACCACCATAGACTGTAATATTATTTTTATTGTTGTATGTCCATGATGAGTTTTAATTTTATACGCCACCTGCTCTTTATCTGATGTAAGACAACAAATCGCCTTCTATTTGAGTCCTTGGAGTGAGCATAACTCAGTTTTAATTCTACACACCACCTACTCTCTGTCTGATGTAAGATAGCAAACCACCTTCTATTTGAGTCCTCGAAGTGAGCATAATTGAGTTTTAATTCTACACACCACCTACTCTCTGTCTGATGTAAGACAACAAACCGCCTTCAAAGTTAGGAAATGACATAAATCGATTTATTTATGGAGAGATTTATATTTATATTTCTTCAACGAAGGTTGTTTTTTTTTTTTTACACAGAGCCTGAATTTGACCTCGAACAAATCGTCCCATCTCTTCAGATCCAGAGGTTGAGGCATTGAATCTCAACATCAACACTTCCAACTTTCTTTGAATTTCAAATTATATTTTTTTTTATCAAAATGGCCATGTTTCTGTCTCGGTCGATGAGGGGAATCTATGTGGAGTGGGAGCCCTTGGGAGCCCTTTTTTGAGAGGTTATCGTGGCCCAAAAACAACAGCGTCACTTTCCTATGTTTTCTCTCTTAAAATGCGCGTGAAAAATTATCACGTACACCCGCCTCTCCAATTGGGGACATTGC
Source organism: Picea engelmannii (assembly GCA_009831015.1). Lineage (NCBI taxonomy): Eukaryota > Viridiplantae > Streptophyta > Pinopsida > Pinales > Pinaceae > Picea > Picea engelmannii. Next base: position 185,450 of record ML797994.1, on the reverse strand, counting down.
ACTCCATAAAGCATAGAGGGATCAATGGTTTCTCAGACTGAGTCTTGTGTAATGGTATTATCCCCTGGTGCAATGATGCATGCTCTTCAAGGCAGATCAAGGATAGGAGGGTTTCCATTAGCTAGACAGGCTTTTATATATTCGTTGAGACCTCATAGACTGAATTTGATATTTCTACCGCCAGAGTGATGTTGTAGGTGGAGAAGGTTTTTCCAGAGATGTGCATCCCTCTTGTCGAGTTGACCAATCTTATGCATTTCTCTAGATTATATATCTTTAGATCTAGGTTGTTCTCATTGTAGGTCGTGAATAGAAGGGTTTTGAATGTTTACTAGACTTTAAGTTTCATTTGTAAGATGTTTATTTTATTGTTTAGACATTTTGCATCTTAGATCCACTGGTTTGAAATCAATTTTGTTTATATATGAGACTTTCCTTTGATGATGGATGCATGGTTAAATTCCAATTACATGTTATTTCCTCTAAATTTAAACTTAAAAAAAAAAAAAAAACATTCTACACACATCTAAACTGCAAAATCGATGCGGAATTTATTAAAACAATTTGTTAAAGGAAACACCTATTAAAGTTTCATTTGCTCTGTCTGATGATCATCTGTCATGTTCAAGGTTTGTTACAATGTTTTATGATTCAAACACTATAAAGCTAAAAGTCTATGGTATACATAAGAAAACACTATTCATCTAAGTGTTTGAACATTTCACTGCTGGTATAATTTTCTTGCGCTCGTTATTTAGTCCAACATTTGAGGTATTTCACACCACTATTGGAGTAATTTTTTTTTTTTTTCTTGCTATCTAATGGAATGACCTGATTCATCTCCTTGTCACTTTATTTTCATGGAAGGAAAACCTATCCAACAGGGTTACTACACAAAGGTGAAGATAAAAATAACATTCTACAAGCTGTGTTTCATTCGATTCTATAGATTGAGATTAGAAGAGGGTCGATTATAAATCTAGTATTTTAATTACACATGTTCTTGTTGGTGTGTGTGTGTGTGTGTATATATATATATATATATATATATATATAGAGAGAGAGAGAGAGAGAGAGAGAGAGAGGATTTCTCTTGCTATACGTGGGAGGCCCTAGGTCAAAGTTTTGAAACCATACTCTGATACTGAATGTAACACCCATCCAGGTTGTTAAACAATTAATCTTTCATTTTATACATACACAATAACAACTTCATTTTAGCATAAACTCATTGATTTTCATTTACACAATTCTTCTACATTTGTTCAATGCTAAATCTAGGTAACGTGATGAAATAAGTAATATGTTAACTCTATGATTTAGAACTTAAAACAAAAGTATATACAAAATATCAATAACTAAAATACCACCGAAAAATACCTCCTCCTTAGCTTGTCGAAGCTGATCGGTTGTAATGTAGTCTTGGGCGCTTCCAAGCATTATTTTCCTGCTTTCCCAGAGTGAAACAAAGGAATCCTCCCTGCCAACTAGGAGCCTAGTCGACTTCCTAGCTCCAAGAAACCTTTCGGTTTCTTGGCCCTCCATGCCCGTGACTCCAAGAACAGCAAAGCAGAAATTCTCAAAGAAAACTATCACAAGAATTATATCTTCCAAGAATTTCACAACCTATCATCATGCTCCAACCTCTTCATCCTCCCCCTCCTCTCTACTTCTTCTCCCTATTTATCAAGTTTCCATACACACTTCCCCAAGTCTCCTCAAACACCCTCATTATTGTCTGTCAACCTCCCTTATCTAGATATTTTGGGAAAATATTAAAATAAAACTAAATATAAATGACTTGCATTAAACACCAATAAATAAAATGAAAAGTCTTTCTTCTCATGCTAGCTAATAAATGTTATTTGATCATTTCCCCCAAAATGTACATAACACCCCACCATGCTCATTTAATTCATCATACCCACCATCTATCTAAGTCAAGAAGGTATTTAATGCTTCTAGATATTTTGTATGCAATATAATTTACATATTCAATAAACATTCAATTAAATAGTTAATAATTTACTTTAATAATTAATACATTAATTACTTATACTAGTGTACATGGGTAGGGTATGTGTGCATAGCTAGCAGACACATATCTCATATATGTACTAACGATAAAAAATCATTGCCTCTAGTGCATAGTTCCTATATGATCAGCAAGACATGTAGGACAACAGATCAAGTAATTCATCATTTAATAATCTTAATGAACTAAATTACACCAGTTCATCAATAACTCATTCTCACACTTAAAATATCATTAGGAAATCAAAGAGGGTTTTAAACATGGTAGGAACCAAGTGAGTAAACAATAGTGGCATCTCTAATCCCCAATCAGTATTCTCAACTAACATCGAAGCATCCTTCCTTCCTAACCTACTTCCATCTTCCATCCTATCCTTTCCTATATTGGACTAAGATGGAGCGTCAACTATATTGACCTAACTCCAGATAGAACCCATAAGTGGAAGTGTCATACATCTTGACCAAGCTTCCCCAACAGGCAACTAGCAGTTGTCATCACACGTCTAGGGGAGCGTGACTTCACACAGCCCTCCCACGACTCTAGGTTTCGAAGGATAGTCGGTGGGAAATACCTCCACCCTTCCTCTTAGAGCTAAGGTCAACACCCTACATCAAGCCTTATTGTGCAACTACTGTTCTTAGGGTCACATCATCAAATAATCACTCTGGCAAAATCGTGTGTCCTGTCAAAACCACACTTACCACAGATCATAGCAATATTTGAAACCATAAATTAAATCATAAGTACAACTTTTAACATACACTATCTTTTGGACGTTACGTCAACACCACAGTCATTTGGTCATTACATAACTTGTCAATCTGCAGCTTAGTTCACCAATACTTATAACCATGTATATACATCATAATTTCATATAAGAATCCATATTTGTATTGATGTTCAATTAAGAAATGTATGTTTATTTTTATCATGCCTTTCATATCTTACACATTCACAACATAACTTAAACTAGTATTCATGTACCAAAATTCCACATTTAAATTTACATGTTTAACCAAATCACATAATCATCATCATGACAAACATATAACAACAAAATATAATATTGTGCAACTCACAAATAAGTCTAGACGTACACCTATCACATGTCTATATCAATTTCACAGAGTCCAAATAGTTACTAACAATGAATTACTATAATGAGAAAAATCAAAGTTGTAATTGCCTATGGCCAAAATATGGGGCGTTACACTAAAAACATAGTAAATCTGTAATATGCATCTCTATTTTCTTCAATTTCTCCATATCTTCAATCGAGCATATTCGCTATGCTTCAATCATGAACTTTCACCTTTGGCAAATTAATCAAAACACTTACCATCAATGACATCAAAATAGAACATATGGTCACTGTGATATCATATCCTAACATGTCAAAATTACTATTCAATATGCTAAGAACCAAAATGAACAACGAGCGTGTCATAACACAAAAATGAGGCATTACTTAGATTATTCATTAATCAACTTCCTTCACTAGCAGGCCTAGATGAAGAAGTTTCATTCAAGAAGATTTTTAGATTCTTCTTGCTCAACATATTCTTTGCCAAGTAGACATCCTCTGCTAACTTTTTGTTGCTTGACCTTAAGCTTAGGTTTTTCTTATACATACTGACCAATTGTGATTTTTGTATATCCTTCTTTCTGACATCCCTTTTCAGCCTAGTAAATTGTACATCAATATCAACCATATGCCCCTTTATCACTTGTGTTAGCACTTGATATTTTCTTGATGCAAGTTATGCCCCTTTATCAGATGTGAAGTTGTCAAACATTTGCAAGCTTAATTTCATATCCACTTTCATGTCACTCATTTCCATTTTTCAAGGTTCCAGGTTTTAATATTAGAAAGAGGTCACGTGATTAAAAGAAGAATGTCTGAAATGTCTTTCTGTAAATGAAATATGCATGTATGGAATGTATTTGTTTTTTTATGAGCAAAATTATTATTTTTTAACGAGAAAAAAATACACGTAAAAAAAAATATTCAAAGATTATACACAAATACTGCCCAATTGTAACTACACATCTACTGTTGGTGGATGATATTTTGTTGTTTGATAATGAATATTTAAGGGAAATGAATTGTATCAAGGTAATCTTGGATACTTACTGCAAAGAAACAAAGATGGAAGTCAACATGAAAAAATCATGCACGTTGTTCAATGGTTTGGATGAGGTCATGGAGGGGTAGATCACTCATATAAAGATGTTTTCCATGAACTCAGGCCCTCTTGACAATGGATTCATATATTTGGGTTTCCACTTAAGCCCCAATTATTACAAATTAGTAGATTGGTTATGGTTTTTTATAAATATTGAAGCTAGAATCACTTGTTGGTGCCATAGATTGTTGTCCAAGGGAGGAAGGTTAGTGTTGGTTAAGTCTGTGCTAGAGAGTGTTCTTGTTTATTGGTTGTCAATTTCTCACATTCCCAAAGGTATTTTGGACAAGATGAGAAGAAAGTGTTTTAGTTCTGTTTGGATGGGAAAGAGGAAAGCTAAGGGAATTACCATTGTGAAATGGATAGGGAAAACAAAACCAAAGGAGGCGGGAGGCTGGGGCTTAAGGAACATTTATGATTTTGGTCAAGCACTTGGAGTTAAAATATTTTTGAGAATGTTGTGTAATGAGGCATTTTGGGGCAAAGTGATGAAGGCTAAGTTTTAGGAGGATGGGGCTCTGGAAAACTAGATCATATTGGAAATAAAATCATTAAAGGTTGCTTCAAATGTACAAAAAGGGTTGGTAAAAGCATTTCCAACCATGGGAAATCAGATTACATGGAAAAGTGGAAGAGGGGAAAGATTAAGAATAGGTGTTGATTTATCGATAGGGTGTAGTGGATCTGATCTGATCTGATCTGATCCTCTGATTATTGAGCTTCATTCTAAGGGGATAATAAGGTTAGAATATGCTTCAATTCAATAATATCATGGAAGAGGGATACAATTATGGAAATCAAATGAGGATTTAAATCTACAGGGGATAGGGCTTCAGAATGGACTCATTATATCTTGTTGTTAAATTATAGAGTTATAAGTCTCAAGGAACAGGATGATGTTTAATGTGGTCGAGAAATAATGCTAGAAGCTATAGGGACTCTCACTGTAAAGCTAGGCTATGAAAGTAATATGGAAGAAGATATAGACATAGAGATAGTTTGGTGGTGGAAACTGGTATGGAACCTAGTATATGCCCTCTCAAAACTAGAATTTTTATTTGGCTAGCTTTAGCCAATTTAGCCAACAAGATCCTAATATGGGATAATGTCCAAATGAGGAATTGGATAGGACCTGGATGGTGTGTTATTTTTAAGAGTGAAAGTGAATCTATGGATCACATATTTGTTTCTTGTTCACTTACACAAGCAGTTTGGAAGGAAGTTTTCCAGGCCATCAATGTCAAATCATGTTGGGACAAAAAATCCCTAGTGGATATCTTTGAGTCTTGGATTTCAAATAGATCTGTTTCTATTCATCGAGCACTCCCCTATGATTTGTTGTGGGGCATTCAGCTTACAAGAAATAATATGATATTCCAAGGCAAGGAAGAAACTTCAGTATGGGTGTCTAGTCAAATGAGAACCTGTTATGGGGAATGCTGGAAAGTTCCCAAGAAGAAATCTCCCAATGTTTAAAGGAGCCCAAAATTGACTATTCATATCCCTGGGGTTTCTTTGATGGTGCATTTCAAGGTACGCCAGGTATGTGTGGAGCTGGAGCAATTTTACTTTTAAATAATTTGCATTATTTTCTTCTCAAATATGGAGCTGTCTAAGGAACAAATAGTAGAGCACAATTTTATGCCCTCTGGATTTTGATGAAAACTGCAGTTGAAAAAGGTGTCAGCAAGATGCAGGTCTTAGGGGACTCAGATTATGATGGATTGCGATAATGGCTAATGTCAATGATACTCTTTTGTTTCTTATAGTCTCACTGTTTGACTAACACTCTCAGGAAATGATATTTTTGTATCAGATCTTTGTTTCTTTGGTGGCCTTTAGTTGTATTGAAGGAATACTGTAATATGTCCTGAAAGGATAAGAATGAATATTTTTGGTTTTAAGTCATAGAGACAACAGTCTAGAGCATGTATATTTTGATTTCTATTGTGAAATATCAAATATAAAGCTTTTTTTCTTGGAAAAAAAAAGAGATTGTTGGATATCATTTTTGTCAACCTAAATTTCAGCTAAAATGTCGTAGTTTTTTTGTTTAGAATGACATGCTTATTCTTAGTACAATGTTCTTTTTGTCACAATCATACTCCATAAATAAATTAGAAACTTACAAAAGAAAATCCATCAATGATGCACTAAAGCTCTTGTTTACTCACGCTAGAATCCCTATGTACATTTATTGGTGATGCAACAAACTAGAAGAAACTAAATTATTAGGATTGAAGATGGAAATACATGTATTGGGTAGGTACATCTAATCTCTACAGTGGATTCAATTTTCAAAACATGCCAACTTAGCTACTCAGAAACGCAGACAACGTTGCGCTTTCAAAACACAAATTTGAGTTTTTATTAACCCACAAGCAACTATACATATATCTGAATAATTTATAACCATTTCTTAAATATTGCTACTTTAATATTAAAGGATTTTGTAAGAACCCATTCACGTAATGACAAGATTTAAAAACGCCAATCAAATCACTAGTGACTACAAATTGTCTTATGACTATATAAGAGTAGCTATTGTCATTGCCATCTTGCATAGAAGTAATGGTAGTGTATTATGCATTATAAGCCAAAGCTGGGGAAATATTTTTTAAACCTAACCAAGAAAATGACAAGGGACTCGAGGGAAATCTCTACCAATGCTCATAGATGTTTGAAAGTAGGGCATATAGCACTAAATGATAGACTACCTGGTGTTGCGGTTGGAAATGAAAACAGGTGGCAAATCTAGTATGGACATGATTTAGTCCCTTAATGAAAAGATGAGAAATAGAAGGTGGCTACAATTGAAGGTCTTCCTTTCAGGACATATTACAGTCTTCCTTTAATCATATTAGCACTAGAAGACAATATTTTGTCCAAACAATTTGATTTCAGTGGTTCTCAACTAATTGATTTCACTTACTCAACAATAGGGAACTTGCTAACACTATAATGGTTGCAAAAAATTGACAAGAGTATCAAATGCTCTTTGGAAAAGGTAAGAGTCACAAGGGTGCAACTAATTGAGATAAAATTATGTTTCATATTGAGGCACTGACAAATCACCACCTTCTAGGCTATATGACACCCAATCCCATGAAATATCTTTACACCTAACAACCAACACTATCAGACAATAATGGAGCTTTCTAGTAGTGGTAATTTGTGCAAAAGTCCATAATGAGATAACCTTGGTGTTAGTGACATGAATTTTTATTTTTTAAAATCCTATGTATCTATTTAAAATCTAAATATCGTAACAGAGTGGTGGACCCAAGAAAAACTAGTAAATCTTAATCAAGGTATTAAACCTATTTTGTATTAGTTTTAATTCAGATATCAAATTAACTTCAACATATCAATCAACCTTACCATGGAAGATCTGTGTTTTCTAAACAAATAAACCTTGGTAACTAGTACTAACACTTAAACAAGCTTAAGGTTAACCTTAAGCATCGATTAAACCATTTCCATGTAGAAAAGACCCAATTATAAATAGCCAGGCCTTGGGCATTAGATAACAAATATTTTGTCATATTATAGGGTTCATCTAAAAAACCAAGAGTATTTGATTTTTGAAAATTTAGTTTGATTTAGCTTAATGACCTTGTCAAAATCCCAGACTAACATTACCTCCCCTAATTATATCTCTCCACCCACCTTGGGTCTTCATAATCCTTCAATTTTACTTTTATTTTTAAATCATAGATACTTTTTATAGAATATGTTTGGCTAAGTTGTTGTGCAATGAGGGGCATATCTATGTTGTCAAAGATACTTAGGAACTGAACCTGGCATCATGCACACCCACTTGACGGGTTTTGAACCCTGGTCTACACATTAATACAAGCTTGATTACCTCGTTTCTTGCCACTAGATCACACTCTCAGGGAAATCTTTCAATTCTTTCAAAATTCTCTTTTATTTAGTTGAATGACGTTGTCAAAATCTACCATCACAATCCCCTAATTAGATCTATCAATCCAACCTTGTTAGAATTTCACTACATAGAATTGTATAAATTTAATGACAAAATCAACATGCAAAAATTCTATCATATACTTAACAACCTAGAGATTGCCAATCAGGTTCATTACGTTAGTTGGAAAGATTGCCAATCTTATTGAGTTTTTGGCATAAATTGCCAAGGCTGGAGGTTCACCAAGTTTAGAGGATCTTCCAATCCCAGTTGATGCAAATGGATTCTTTATTGAAAATATTGTTGACTTCAAAGAATGATATGTAAAGGATGTTGATAAAGATATTATATCTGTTGTGAAGGCTAAGGGAAGATTGGTTAGTTCGGGAATAATTATGCACTCATATCCATTCTGCAGAGATGGTATCCTCCGGTTCTTTGTTTTTAAGTACAACCACTTCCTCCTCATGATCATGTACTTCTTGCAAAATTTGACACTAAATATGAAGTATGTTTTAGCCTTCTTAGACAACTTCTTAGATTTCTCTTTGTACTTGTCTTTCTCTGAGGAAACTGTTGCAATCTAGGCTTTCAAGATAGCATTCTTTTTCTTTAGAAATCTTTCTAACACTCTATATTCCTTAAGCCTCTCCTTCCAAGAAACCACTTTATCTCTTTTCATTTTGACCACGTTTTCATCCTTAGGATCATTGAGGAAATATATCCTTCTCCTTTTTCTGCTGGTGGATGCCTTTGATGTATCGGGTGCAATAGTTTGTTTGCACTTCTTAACTCTCTTATTCTTTCCAAGAGGATTCTCATGATCTTCTTCATAAGTGAACTCAAACCAAAACAAAAAATGCCCCCATGTTTTCTTCCTTTTCTTCAGTTCTTCAATGATGAGTAATTTAATCAAAGCACAATGAAAAATTATGGTCTCAACCTTAGCAGAATTGGCTTTGACCTTGTTAGACATTTTTACTAGGATTTGCCAAAGAAAATAAGGCATATTGAGTGGATGAGTACGTGTGAAATGTTCCAATAATCTAATGTGATACATGAAAGTTGAATTATACCTTCCCTCACATGTTATATACCTTTGAATAAAAACCAGTAGTTCATTCCACTCCTTCCTTATGTAAGCCCTTGGAACACTCTTCCCTAGTTCCCATCCTTGATGTCATGTAATCCCTTGGAACGACCTTGACAAAAAAAACCCTTGATGCTTGCAACATTGTCTAAAGGATGGAAAAACTATGTTTGTTTTTCCAAATATGTAAAATGAGTATATTACAGTTTAATGAACACATTTCCCTATTAATATATATGGGTTTTATACTTTATCAAAAACAATTCCAATACTTTACAAGGTTTTATAATTCAGTGAAAGATTTGCCAAGATTTTACAAGATTATATAATTGACTAAAAGATTCGACAAAAAATTATATATACATATTATATAATTGATAAAATAGCCTTCATTTTTTCCTATGTATCATGGGGATTCGCCCATTTATTATATATATAAATTTAGGGGGGATTCTTAAAATCACGCCTCCCTTCCGTTGCCATTTTTGTGGTTTGCCTGGCCATTTAAAGGATTCCTCTCCATTGGGATTTAGGTTTGGGGAAGTGAAGGTTGTGACTATGGCTCCTGCTCGTCGGGCTACTCCAACTTGGCCGCCACAAGCTGCACCAGACTCCTTTCTGGGTAAGATGAAATTGTTCTACCCTTCTTTCTTTTCCAAGTTATCTGTTAAAGAAGCAGACTTTCTTCATGACAATGAGGAATGGGTTCATGAAATTTTCGGTGAATTATGGGAAATACTCATGAGGCATAACATTGATCTAGATTGCAGCTCAGGACCCTCCCTTGAGCTTAGGCCCACTGGAAGCCCTCTTCTTTCCTCCTCTTTGACCAGACCTTTCCCTTCTGCTAAGATATCAATGACGGCTTCCAAATCTCCCCTTACTTCCCACCCTGACCTTTCTCCTCCATGTGAGGTCCCTGTACAAAGCCTTATGGATTTGAATACAAAATCTCCTTCCCCTTTAGATGCTACTGTTCCTAATTATTCCCCCCAGCTTACTTCCTTCCCATTACTGCCAACCAAGCTTGCTACCTCACTCTCTCGTGTAGCCCTTTCGGTCACTAATGTCGCATCTTTGGATCCTACCCCACGCTCAAGGTCCAACGTCACCCTCTGGATGAAACCGCGACCTCAAATTCCAAAAAAGCCTTTGGATGCTGTCGAAGGAGGCCTATACCTATTTTTCCCGAAATACCGCCTTCCCCCTTCCACCGTTCAAAAATATTTGACAACTTCGTCTGAGCTTCCCTTATCCTCAACCCTTAGAGTAGGCATGTCGATTTCTGGGGTTGACCCATGATGCTTTTGTCTTTCAATTTATGAGAGTTTGCAGGACCCTCTAAAATTTCCTCCCTTAAGTTGTTATTGTTACAAGCCTCCCCTGATGTTGTTTTTTTGCAAGAGACCCTTGTGGATTCAGAAAAGGCAAAGAGATTCTTTTTTAAGTGCCTACCCACTTGGAATTGTGTGGCTTTGGACCTTAATGGTATATCATGAGGCCTTCTTAGAATTGTGTGGCTTTGGACCTTAATGGTAGATCAGGAGGACATTGGCTGAGTTTTGTGCACATGGCACCTCTGCAGGTATCTTTTTGGACGGAAAACTCATACACTCAACAAAAAAATTTATACTCCTTAATTGCTATGCCCTGTATAAGGATCGAGAAAGTTTCCGGCAACCGATTTTTTACTCTGGACTACTCACTGGATAGGGCCTTATTGTTGGAGGTGATTTAAATTTTACCCTTTCTACTCACAAGGTATGGGGTAGTTTGGCTAGAGCCGGCCCACTATCTGATTACTTCTCCAATTTTCTTCAAGAATCTAGATTGGTGGATCTCGCCCCTTCACATTTGACATCAAATTGGCGTAATGGTAGGGTAGGTAAGGCTAGTATCTCCAAGATATTAGAGATATTTATTTTGGATGGGAACCTTATCTCCAGTCAGATTAATTACAGGTCCTAGACTATAAACTCGACAATATCGGACCACAACCTGATCTGTCTATAGTCTGACTACCCCTGTCGATCGGGTTGTGCACCTTTCAAATTCAACATCTCTTGGCTTATAGAGCTGGATTTTATTTCTCTTATCAAATCGAATTGGGCATCCATGGATCATTGGACAAACAACTCCTCTTGTGTCCTTTTGTGTGAAAAACTAAAATTTCTAAAGAAGCTTGTGATTAATTGGCAGAAAAAGAAAAAAAAGAAGCAAAAGGTGGAACTATCCCCAATTGAAACAAATTTGTCTAAGCTTTTAGAGAGATGACCATCCCAAATATTCAAGCATGAGGAGTTACACCTTATGAGAGCACTTAAGATTAGAAAAGAGAAAATTATAGATATTGAAGAATCGTTGTGGAGGCTTAGGATCCGAGCTCTCTGGATGCAAAAAGGGGACAATAATACCATAATCTTTCATAATTATGCTATGCATAGAAGAATAGAAAACTCAATATGGGATATCACCAATGATGATGGTTTGACCCTCTCCAACGAATCAGAGATAAAGGAGCACATATATAATTTTTTTAAGACCCAATTCGATGCTCCTGAGGTGGAAGATATGAGAAACTAGTTTCATATAATAAAATATGTGCCAAAAATGTTCTCTGATGCAGAGAGTGATGAAATTGGGAAACCGATCACCATTGAAGAAATTGATTTTATAATTAAAAAAATGCCAAAAGAGAAGAGCCCTCGCCCAGATGGGTGGACCCAAGAACTCTTCCATTCCTTTTTTGACATCATGGGGAAGGACCTTCTACTGCAAGTTGAGGAAACCAGAGTTAAAGGCTACATTCCAGGGGTACTAAATGCTACCTTTTTTGCACTTATTCCAATGGTGAGAAAACCTTGTACCTTCAATGAGTTCAAGCCCAACGCCTTATGTAACTTTGCATATAAAGTTATCTCTAAGATAATTGAAAATCTCATTAAGGAAAAGTTGGCCTCTTGTTTATCAAAAGAGCAGTTTGATTTCCCGAAGGATGGGTTGATATATGATGGTGTTGTCTTAGCCCAGGAGTGTTTCCATACAGTAAAAGTTAAGAAACTAAGTTCTGTCATCCTAAAAATGGATTTAAAAAAGGCATATGATAAAGTCAGTGGGCAATTTCTGAGATTATTTCTTTTCCAAATAGGACTTATGTGGGATGTTACACAATGGATTATGGCTTGGGTTACTAATGTAAGCATGGAAGTTCTTATAAACGAATCTCCTACCTCTTCTTTTTTAAATCCACGAAGGATTGAGATAGGGGTGTCCCCTCTCACCACTATTGTTCCTCCTTGTAATTGAATGCCTAAGTAGACAGATAAAAAAGGTAGTAGAAAATGGATCTTTCAAAGGACTAAAGGTAGATGTTGACACTTTTATTTCACATTTGTTGTTTGTTGATGACGTCCTCATCCTGGGGGATGCAAAATTTGAAGAGTGGTCTCTTTTACACACGCTTTTAAGTCTTTTATGCAAAGCTTCTAGTATGGTCATCAATTTCCATAAGTCTTGTTTCATAGCACAGAACATTGACCCAGAGTTAGTCAGAAACTTGAGCACAATCTATAATATAAAGTTTCATGAATTTGAAGACAGGATGAAGTATCTTGGATATTATCTCAAGGAAAACAATCATAGAGTGGTCGACTGGAATTGGTTAATTCAAAAAATAGAGAAGAGAATAGGATGTTGGTCTTTTTGTTGGCTCTCCCTAGGAGGAAAACTTGTACTAGCCAAAGAAGTACTACAGAGTATTCTTGTATACTAGCTTAGCTTGGTCAAAATTCCTGCGACCACTATGCATTGAATCAAACAATTACTTACAAATTTCATTTGGAGAGGTGCCAGAAAACAATGTGGTTTCCACCTAGCCAATTGGCAGAAGATAATGCTACCCAAGGAAAATCGAGGTTGGGGATTACGAAATTTAAAGTGGTTTTCCCACTCCCTCGCTGCAAAATCATGTTGGAGAGGACTCTTTGGTGATGGACTCTATGGAGAACAGTGTTGCAGAAAAAATACCTGAAAGGTATTGATGTTCCATCATGGATTAAAAGAAATGATTTTAAATTTCATGTTGCTTCAATCCTATGGAGAAACCTTATGATAGCTATTCCTATCATTCTAAGATGGATATCCTAGACTGTGGGATGTGGCAAACAAATCTCTCTCGGCCTGGATGCCTTTGTTGGAGGAAATGATCCGTGTTTTCTTTCTCCGACACTTATTACTCAACTCCATAATATGAATATTTTTTCACTTGCCCAAGCTGCTCGCCATTTTGATTCAGTTTCCTCGACTATTTGGTTTGACTCTAACCACCTTAAAATTTTAGGTGAACTAGCTCTAGAATTGGACTCTTTCATCCTCGCTCTTCAAACAAATGACATATCCTTAAATGATTCCAGTGACAATCTTGTCTGGTCATGGAACCAGGCATTGGGAACTGTCTCTATCAACTTAGCTTACCATTCCATATTATTTACAAATTTCAAGGGAGAAAATCGATGGTGGTACAAAGCTATCTGGCAAGTAAAAGTTTTGAGTAAGATCATCTATTTTATCTAGTTATGTTTGAAGGATAGTATACTTTCAGGGGCCAATTATCAGTGTAGAGGTGGAATTGGGTGTACAACTTGTATTTTTTGTCTAAATGCTGAAGACTCAACAAACCATATATTTTCTTTCTATGAAGTTTCTAAATCTATATGGAAAGAGATCCTCTGACATCTGATGATTCATGAAGATTGGGGAGATCAGGGTTTGGAAGGTAATCTTCTCAAATTGTTCATAAAATACCCAAGGATGAGACACATTCCATTCATGGTGATATGGGGCATATGGAAATATCGGAATAAGATATTATTTGAAAACTGGGCTAGACAAGATACTACCATAGAAAAAAAAAATCTTCTCTCTATCCAGGAAATACAACATGATACAAAGTATGATAGCTTGGATTTCATTCTAAGCCCAATTTATTTCGATGATTCACGAATTGGGTTCTTTTATGGTGCAGATTTAGGAAACATGTGTGGCATTGGATTATATATCAAATACAACAACGTACGCACTTACAAAGCTTATTTTGCTAGAGGAGAAGGTTCCAATATGGAAGAAGAACTTCAAGGATTATGGGGACTATTACACCTGGCTTCTTTATTATCTTTGAGCAGATTAAGGGTAGTTGGTGATTCATAATCAACTATTGATTGGATAAAAGGGGTTTCTAGTCTAAATTGTTTATATCTCAGATCTTGGCAACAGAGAATCAAAACGCTGCAAGAAAAGTTTGAATGTCTAAACTACATACACGTGCATAGGATCTTTAATCATGTCGCCGATCGACTTTCCAAAAAGGTCCTGAAATGCCCTTCCGGGTGGCTTTATTTTGTGGAGCTAATTGGAGTAATAATACATGCCGAGAAAATCCCACTTTTAGTGTCACATTATGTTCTCTTTTGGTCATAGCATTTTTTTCACGACAATGTATCGATGATTTTTTTTTATTAAAAGTGGTCAGAAAGACAATACCCAAGATGGATTAGTGTTATATGCTATGTAGACAAGTTTTGATGATCTTTTGGATTTCTCATGAGTTTTTTTTGAGAAATATAAAGACAAAAGTAGATTGTAATCAAAATATGTACTTATGATAGTTTCACTTCACTCTTGATAGAATAGCAGCCAAATGCAACTTTCTATAGTTACATGTAATGTTGAATATTTATCTAGATCAAAACTCTCAAAAGGTTTTTGAAGGCCAAATGTTTCTAAATTTGAATTTTCTACCATAGCTTTAAAGTATGATGGGTGGAGTGTCCACTCTTGGATGTCTTTGATATATTCAACATAATTAAAGTTGTATTTTTACATATCTATATATTGGTATGAAGTATGAGTATTTCTAAGTTGCTTTTTAACATATTTATGCTTGTATTTGTATGAAATCTGAGTTTTTTTGAGTAATTATGATAATAATAATAATAATCTATTTTTAAGGTCACTGCCAAAATAATAATCTACTATAATAATAATCTATTTTACTGGTAAAATCTACTAAGATATACATACCTTACCCCTCTAAATTAAATCCATTTTAAAAAATTAAAAAATTTAATGAATTTGAGTAAGTACTTGTGATTAATTGGTGCTTTCATATCCTTTCAACCTTTGAATCCTTTTGATTTAATTTCATAGCCTTTCAACCTTTCATTCCTTTTGATTTATCTGGTAGGTTCACGTCCTTTCAATCTTTCATTCCTTTTGATTTATCTGGTAGGTTCACGTCCTTTCAACATATACATGTACAAGTGACTGGATTTTTTTTTAAATTTCATATCCTTTCAACCTTTCAATCCTTTTGATTTATCTGGTAGGTGCATGTCCTTTCAACATATACATGTACAAGTGACTGAATGTTTTTTACTTGGAAGAATAAGCTGATAAGCTGGAGGTAAAGCTGGGGTTTTTGCAAACAAACGAGGCAATTTTTCTTTTCTCATGAATGTTGATCCACGTAATTTGCAGTAACTGCATGAAAAATAGGTCTAATTGCTTCTTGGACAGCTGCTGAGATATAGAGATAAGCGTTAGCTCAAGAAATCACAGGCACTCAAATTTCTGTAAGAAAAAGTTCAGGAAAGAAAGTTGGACTGGCGGGGCAGGCTATTTCAATCTTCAAGTCAGAAGCTCTGAGAACCAATTTCTGAGATTCATTAGCAGGTAACAAGCTCTGTGAACTATGATAATTAGGATCCTCCATTATGGGAGGATCTTGAATGTGTAGAGCACAGAATCTGGGCGAAGCAGAGATGGGGAGATGGGCTTCTCTTTTGAGGCGTAATATTCAAAAATCCATGAAGTTCTCTTGCAACATTCTTATAAGGTTAAAAAGTTACTGGTTTCTTGCGTGATGTAGCTGGATTTCTAAAAGTTAGCTATTATACTATAAATTATCTCCACTGTAAAATTAAGGCCAGACAAAATTTGTTTGAAAAATTCCTGTTAATCATAAAGATAGAGATATCGGTTTGCATTCACACATACATAAATATATACAAACACTTGAAATAACTTCCAGCCACCAGTGAACAACAAATAGCCAGTTTGGCATATTTGATATGGAAAAA
>ML797994.1:146724-168975 GCA_009831015.1 Picea engelmannii | reverse complement strand
CAATGATCTAACTACCGAAGGTCAAAATATGGGGCATTACAATGAGGCATTAACACACAATGTGAAGGAATGAAATAATGTATCTCATGCATATCAAGCATCATAATCATCAAATGTGAGTGAGATGAGAAAATGTGGGAACCATTTTTGGCCATATGTCTATGGAAAACAATAGATCTCATTTGTGAAACATGTGTCTATAAGTGAGAAAATATCCTCTAGTTACCCCTACAAGTCAGGGGATAACAATCCCTACTAATTCTACATTTTGGGTAAAAATATAAATATTGTTTCCCACCAATTTTGACAATAAAAGCACATATACATTATATAAATACCATGAAAAAGGATAGTGAAGTTTGATCACTAAAGAAAACACATGATTCCTAATTAAAAATACTATGCAAATAAATCTTCCATTCTGTAACTATAATAACATGAACAAATATCTTAAATTGAACTAAGAAAAGTTCTAAATAGAAGATGCACATTTAACATGTACTTGTAAAATCCATATGAAGTTGGAAAAAAAGTTTCCAAGTTTAACACAATAACTTCTTTGAAATATGTATATAAACATAGTGGTTGTGTCAACAAGTTATGTAGAACTTCCAACGTTATTACATCTAGACAACTAAAAATAACCCTCAGTATAAAACACACTAGCAAATAACATAGCCATAATGGAGTCTTTGTTTCTAAAATTATAACACATTTGAATTTAAAAGCAAGTTGAATTTGCAATTATGTTTCTTGAATTTGAATTTTATATAGAGAGAGATTTGATGTTTATTAACTCCATATACTTTAAATTTTTAAATTTTAGGTGAGTATGATGACTGACTTATGTGAACCTATTTAAATTTTTACAAATGGATATTTAGTTTTGTAGAAAAAGTCATATATTGCACTAATTCATAAGTACATTTTTAAATTTTTTAGATTTAACTATTATTTTTATTATTCCAAAAAAATATTAAAAATAGTGCCTACATAATATTTTTTCTATTTAAATATTATTACCAAGAAAACTAAAAATCTTTCTTGGAATATTTTTTTTATTATTATTTAGATTTAAGTGTTATTTTTTATTAATACCAAGAAAACTAAAAATAGCTTTTGAAAAGACACTCAATGGAATCACAATATGATTTTTGGTATTTTTTTTTTAGGTATTGTGAATTTGAAATTTAAACAAAAAAGTCAAAATTCTTGTATCATTAAAATTTAGATCTGAAGATGAATCCACTGGTAGTAGGTCTAGTTTATAATCTTTAAAGATTGTACAGGTTTTCCCTTATTCAAGTTGCAGGAATTTGAATACCACTGTAGAATTTTCTATTAGGGTTGACCAAAGGATCTCAGCTTAGAATTTTTTTCATTTGAGAGGTATTCGAAATCCTATTCATTAGAAATTTGCAAACTCTAGGCCTAGATGTTTATTGACTTTTTGCACGGCCTCAATTTTTTTCTCTCACCCTGCCTCACTTCAAAAAGTGTTACATATCTTCTCATTTTTACCCCACATTTGAATATAGTAGCATTAGCGCAAACATGCACATAGATGTCAAAATGTATCAAAAGAGAAATAATATGGCCCCATCTAAGAACTAATGGTCCTATTGGGATGCATATCCCACAAAAAAAGACTCTAATAAGAGAGCTCTAGCAGAACACAATGACTTACATACAACAACCAAAAGATTTTTTTAAAAACTGGGCTACAAACAATAAGCACCATGAACTGTTTTGATTGACAATGACTTACATACAACAACCAATAGAAAAATTCATAAACAAACACACTATAAACAATAACCATCATGAACCATTTTGATTGCCAGTTTCCAATGCAGTTGTTCAAAGGCATAGTGCACCAAGAATTAGTCCAAAAAAAACCATTTTGATTGCTAGTTTTGAATGTAGTTGTTCAAAAGCATAGTGCACCAAGAATTAGTCCAAAAAAAACCCATGAGGTTTATGTATGCCCCAACAAAAAGAAAATGAACTCAACTAACACCATTGAAAAAAACATTGAACTCTCACCCCAACATAGTGCACCCTACCTAATAAAAACTAAGCCCCTTCCCTCCTCCCTAACTAAGAATATTGGGTGCTACAAACAGTGAACAATAAATGGCAACACAACTCATAAGAGAACAATGTACAAGAAACTAGCTCAACCCCTATCCTCTATTGACAAAGTCAACCAACCCAATAACCTCCACACAACATCATCCTTCCACACCACCCTGTATACTTCGAACCTAGTCTCTATAGAGTGATATGCAGAGGAAGTCGACCAGCACAACAACCACCACACAAGAGGAGAATATCGTGAAACTACGCACCGAAAAATATATGGTAGAAAACCATTGAGACCAAGTAGAAACTAACATGTAGAAGAACAAAAATAGTTGGAAACTATGAAGAACAACTATTAATGATAGAGAAACAAACTATAAAATAACATCATCCAAACAATCAGGCCAACCCCATCAGAAACCCTACCCTCCACCACAAAGAACCATGAATAAAACTTCCACACCACCATCCTTCCAACAACAAGTCAAACGCCATTATATCAAATAGAGAACAAAATCAATAGGAGGTAGCAAGTGAACAAAGAAGACGAGGAGAATGCATTCAATGGAAATTGCATGGACCAAGGAGAAAAAAAACATTTGATGCAAGTTTCAATGGTTAACTTCATTAGCTTAAGTGATTTTGAACCAGACATGAAGCTATCACCACTGAAAAAGATCACAGGTTTAAATCTCTTATTCCCCTTAAAATTAAGCCCCATACTAAGGACAAGCGGACACTTTACCCCAATTTAATTTACCCACAAGTGAGACGAACCGAATTTACCCACTCATGGTGGAACGGACCCATTTACCCACCCACTAAGTGGGGAAGAATTTACCCCGAAACCGTTTACCCACCCACGAAGTGGGAAAGAGTTTACCCGGCCACTACATTGGATGCTACCCCATATCCTAATTTTTTAACCCGTGAAATGGTTGAGTTTAAAATGTCTAATCAATCTAGCTATCTCATCAAAATTAATATAATCCATCACTTCTGTTTTTCTAAAAACAAATACAATTTTCATTTAAAAAATTAATTTACATCAAAAGTCAAAACTTTGGGAAGATTCGCACGGGGTTATCCTAGAAGTTCAACAAACACATAGTCTAAATCTTAATATAATCCATAACTTTTGCTTTTCAAAAAACAAATACAATTTTTATTTAAAAAATTAATTTACATCATAAGTCAAAACTTTCCGAAGATTTGGGATTATCCTAGAAGTTCAACAAACACACTGTATAAAAATTTTAAGTTTTTTTTTTTTTTTAACTTTTTTTTATCAATTTTATCTAAAAATCTGACTAGAAATTTAGAAGGATTAAAAATTGCAGATTTCACTTGTTGAGATTATACAATTTCAGTTTTCTAGAGGTTTTTATGACAGCTGAATCAATTTATGCATTCAAAAATGCAATTTAATTAGGGATGATTTTAGGGGTTAAATTTTGCTCATGAACTAATTTTTCAAGGATTTTTCCAAAAAATTATTTGTTATTCTAAAAATTATTTGCCCAAACTCTATAGGATAAAAATTTTTTACCTTAAAAATTGTCAAAATTGTATACAAACTATATAAAATTCTTAGAAATTTCAGTATTTTTACCAAAATATAGTCAAACATTTATAGATGACATATGAAAGATTAGTAATATTAGCCAAGGTTTCTACATTTTAAAATAAATTTTCATCCTTAAAATCATCTCTGAATTTAAGTCATAAAAAATTATCATTTCACCAACAATTACATAACTGGATTTAATGATGGTTACAAATAAAAATGAAAAAAGTAAAACATTTAAACTTCTTCTTCAACAAATATTAACTGATTTTGATCTTTAATTTTAGAAATATATATTTTAATATTATAATTAAAAAATACCCATTATTAAAAAATAATAATAAAAAAATATATATATATAAATAATGAATTAAGGAAATAAGAAAAAAAAAAAAGTAAATTTGAAATATGAATATTTTTTATAAGTCCATGTTTTATCATTTTCTATTAAATAATTTGATAAAAGATTTTAAATTACGATAAAGTCTTCGTAATTAACAACACAACCTATCTCAATGAACTATTTATACTATTTATAAAAACAATCACCCTTTTTATTTTTTTCTATAATGAATTTCAGACTTTTACCATTTTACATTATAAACTTATTGCAAAGAAATTTTAGGTAGTGATGATGTTAATGTGAAAAATGTAAAGAATATGGCATTGTGATTGTGATTGAGTAACATCACCAAAACAGTTGAGAACCTACAAGCACTCAATTTTGGATCTTCCAAGTGCCTTTCTTATTCAGAAAAATTCAAGGTTGATGGCCCCAATCCAATGAGCGTTCAGAGTTTAAATTTGATCTTTTCTATTTCGATTGATACCAAATATTGGAGGTCACGTAAGCCCATAAATAAAATATTATCAACAACGATGCTTTTAATCCAAATCCATTGTAGGAATGATGGCAAATTTTGCTTTCTCATACTTCCTTGTCTGTTTGCATAGAAACCGAAGAGTCCTGGAGATTCCTTCCAACGTAGGTATCTCAGATTGGACTTATCCACAACTGATATATAGCTTTATATTGGATTTATCAACACAACAAGGGTTCCGTTGTAATTCTTTCATTGGCTTTCCTACCAGTGGACAGTTTTACACCAGTTGTATCTCTTCCTCTTCTCCACCTGTAAACACTGGCGGAAAACCAGGGGCGCCTTTATAGAAATCTCCATTATTATAACAGCCTCTGTTGCAATATTGAGTTAAAGTTCAGAGGAAGAAAGAAGAAAACAGTAGAGATATATTCAATGAAAAACTGTAGCGGGAACAACGGCACTACTGGTTATTCAGCATTGAAATGGCAAGTTCCAGTATATATCTTCGGTGCAGTGGGAGCCATGCTGCTTATAATATTTTTTGCTTCGTTGATATTAGTGTGCTCTTTCTGGAAATTATCCCGTCGGAATAGCAGTGAGCTGAGCGATTGTATTGACCATTCAATTCAGCCCTGCAGTGCGATCGATTACAAGGAAGAAGCTAAGAAAGTGGTAGTGATGATGCCCGGTGATGAACAGCCCACATTCATAGCTCAGCCAACATCTGTGACAGAAGGCCTTATATGTAAAGTTTAATTCTTTGGAGTGGCTTTGATGGGTTGGTGTCTTTTTTTTTCCATATCAAATATGCCAAACTGGCTATTTGTTGTTCACTGGTGGCTGGAAGTTATTTCAAGTGTTTGTATATATTTATGTATGTGTAAATGGAAACCGATATCTCTATCTTTATGATTAACAGGAATTTTTCAAACAAATTTTGTCTGGCCTTAATTTTACAGTGGAGATAATTTATAGTATAATAGCTAACTTTTAGAAATCCAGCTACATCACGCAAGAAAGCAGTAACTTTTTAACCTTATAAGAATGTTGCAAGAGAACTTCATGGATTTTTGAATATTACGACTCAAAAGAGAAGCCCATCTCCCCATCTCTGCTTCGCCCAGATTCTGTGCTCTACACATTCAAGATCCTCCCATAATGGAGGATCCTAATTATCATAGTTCACAGAGCTTGTTACCTGCTAATGAATCTCAGAAATTGGTTCTCAGAGCTTCTGACTTGAAGATTGAAAAAGCCTGCCCCGCCAGTCCAACTTTCTTTCCTGAACTTTTTCTTACAGAAATTTTAGTGCCTGTGATTTCTTGAGCTAACGCTTATCTCTATATCTTAGCAGCTGTCCAAGAAGCAATTAGACCTATTTTTCATGTAGTTACTGCAAATTACCTGGATCAACATTCATGAGAAAGGAAAAATTGCCTCGTTTGTTTGCAAAAACCCCAGCTTTACCTCCAGCTTATCAGCTTATTCTTCCAAGTAAAAAAAATTCAGTCACTTGCACATGTATATGTTGAAAGGACATGAACCTACCAGATAAATCAAAAGGATTGAATGGTTGAAAGGATATGAAATTAAGAAAAAAATCCAGTCACTTGTACATGTATATGTTGAAAGGACGTGAACCAACCAGATAAATCAAAAGGAATGAAAGGTTGAAAGGACGTGAACCTACCAAATAAATCAAAAGGAATGAAAGGTTGAAAGGCTATGAAATTAAATCAAAAGGATTCAAAGGTTGAAAGGATATGAAAGCACCAATTAATCTAAAAGTAATTATTCAAATTCACTCTATTTCAAATTCACTCTATTTCTGGTAAATTTTTTAATTTTTTAAAATGGATTTAATCTAGAGGGGTAAGGGTATGTATATCTTAGTAGATTTTACCAGTAAAATAGATTATTATTATAATAGATTATTATTTTGGCAGTGACCTTAAAAATAGATTATTATTATTATTATTATCATAATTACTCAAAAAAACTCAGATTTCATACAAATACAAGCATAAATATGTTGAAAAGCAACATAGAAAAACGCATACTTCATACTAATATATAGATATGTAAAAAATACAACTTTAATTGTGTTGAATATATCAAAGACATCCCAGAGTGGACACTCCACCCATCATACTTTAAAGCTATGGTAGAAAATTCAAATTTAGAAACATTTGACCTTCAAAAACCTTTGTTTTGAGAGTTTTGATCTAGATAAATATTCAACATTACATGTAACTATAGAAAGTTACATTTCACTGCTATTCTATTAAGAGTGAAGTGAAACTATCATAAGTACATATTTTGATTACAATCTACTTTTGTCTCTATATTTCTCAAAAAAAACTCATGAGAAATCCAAAAGATCATCAAAACTTGTCTACATAGCATATAATACTAATCCATCTTGGGTATTGTCTTTCTGACCACTTTTAATAAAAAAAATTCATCGATACATTGTCGTGAACAAAATGCTATTGATGCAGGAGCATCTCTCCACGTCAACCAGCCAGCCACGTCAATGCGTGCACTCAAGGCTGCAGAGAGGCGCAGCCCTCATTTTCAAATTCAAATATGAATGTAGGTAGGCCTTTAATGTTTGTAAGGATGAGATCTAGATACGATTTGTGGACTCGATAGCTTATTCAATGTAATTGAATAGGGTAGGTAGATTGGAGGGAAGAGCTCGAAGAGCCCCCTCATGTAAAAGATCAATGGCGATCTCATTTTTGTAATAGGAGAGTTGTAAGAGAAGAGAAGGAGCTGAGACTTTGATATAGTTCATGCTCAGGAACACCTTGTAAAAACAGGCATTTGCCATTTAATACAAACAACAATTTTTTCTGTATATTTCCTATGTTGAATGAATGTCTTTGTGTGTTCAATTTATGTTGTAGATGTATGCTAGGCATTTGCTGAGAGTTGTTTTGATTTCAGGCTTAGAGGTTCTTTGTGGTTTCATGCCAGGAGGGTGTGACAGAGTACTGCGGTCTCTAGATACCAGTGCATAGATGCACTTCTGAACTCTGCAGAGTCAGACAAAGACGTGCCAGGAGGGCACAATATCTGAAATCAACAATTCAGAGGAAGACTTTTAAGGTTGTTGAACACCTCAGGAGGCATAGCTGTGGAGAACACAGTTGCAGACAGAATCTTTGAGGAGTTCTATAAAAGCTCTGTCAGGCGGGCATTGAGCAGGTGCAAAGGAGTGCACAGAGGAACTTTGTTGAGAGTCAGAAGAAAATAGAATCTCTGAGGAGTTCTGTAAAGCTCTGCCAGGTGGGCATTGAGCCAGTGCAAGGAGTGCATAGAAGAAGAACTCTGCTGTGAGTTTATTAGAAGCAAGAATCATCTGAGGGTTCTTGATACTCTGCCAGGAGGGCATTGAGTAAGTGTTAGAGTGCACAGAAGGAACTCTTTAAGTTCATAGATTGAAGAAGAGTCCATGGAAGGATCTTCGCAGGGTTGTTGAACACCCTGAAAGACTCAGTAATAGATTGCTTGAGAAGACAGATAGCTAGGAGGGCATTGTATTTCTCCATTTGAGGGAGAAGGGAAGAAGGAATTATTTTCCTTAGAGGTCTGAGTCTTAGAGAAGCTTAGAAGGGATAGCACCTTTGTGTGTTCGAAGACTCTGCAGGAGCACAGAAGTCAGAATCCTTAAAGGATTCGGGAGCTAAGCTCAGGAGAAGCACGGTTTTATACGCCCAGGAAAGGACTCAAGTTGCAGAGCTCGCAAGAAAAGGAGAACCAAGGTCGAGGCCTTTGAGCAATTGAAATTCTTCCAAGCCCGGAAGAAAAGCGCCAAGGCTCAGCAGGAGCAATAGCTGCCGTCAGATTAGCCGAAAGATCTGGATCGTTGAAGGTTTCCACGTCCAAAAGGCAGTACAGGAGGAGCGCACAGGAGAAATGATCTAAACCATTAGATCTTAAGCTAAAACCCGATAGTCGTTGGATCTATCGAGAGTTGCATGAGGTTTAAACCTTCACGCATAGAGCAGCAGAGGTGAAGTCCTGAAAAGGTTGGAGATTGGGATATCGACATTCGGGAGTTCACGAGTTTGGAGGACAAAAGTCTAGGAACTCGACATCAGAAGTCCCGAAGAGGCGAGATTAGATCTGAACTATTCGTCTGGGAGCGGACACGTGTCGCGAGATCACCTATATCGGGGATTCGGACATTAGGGTTCAGAGAAGGAAGTCCTTGACTTCGCGAGTGGTGAAGTCGCGAGAAGATCGGGACAGTCCATTTGAGGAGGACAAGTGGCAGAGATCTAGGGATCTTCTGAACTCGGAGGTTCGTAAGGTGAGAAACCAGGATTTGGGTGCTCCAAGTCGCAAGTGGCGGAGTCGCGAGAAGATCGGGGTCGTCCATATGAGGAGGACAGGTGGCAGCAATCACAGAGTCGACAAAGTGCCTAAGAGGTCTAGGATTTGGGTCTCGCGAACTTGGAAGTTTGCAGGGTGAGAGCCCAAGAGTTGGGTGCTCCAATTCGCGAAGTCACGAAGTCACGAGGAGCGGAGACAGTCGTTGGATCCGGGTCAAGGGAGGACCGTTGGATCAAGAACCCCATCACCAATCGCTCATTCGGGGGTTCATAGGTTGAGAGGGGTCACTTTCAACTGCAGAAGTCGTGAAGTGCCGAGAGTTGAGGTTCATGTGGACACATGGCAGAGCCATAAGGTGGGGCCCGTGTGATTCATAGGTGGACATGCATTGCCTAGAGAAGGGAGTCAATGCTCCATTGACTTCTCACGTCTTAGGGATTCGCGGGATAAGAGAATGAGAGCTCAACCCTTTGACTTGCGAAGTCACAAGTAGTGAGAACGCGAGAGGGAAAATAAATATCGCTTCTCAGGGGTTCATGAAGGGAAGGTGCCAAGGTTGGATGCTTCAACTCACGAAGTGACGAGTTGCGAGAAGTACAAAAGGAAGGTCAACCTTCGCTGACTTTTAAGTCTCGGAGGTTTGCACGGGAAGAGCACGAAGATTTAACCCTTTGACTTGCGAAGGTGCGAGTAGAGAGAGGAGCTAGCATTATGCCTAGCCAACGATTGCGCAAGGAAGGTGCTGATAGAGGAAGAGTCATACTTGTATCATCATTTCGGGTATCGCGAGGTTGGAAAGGAAGAGTCAAGAGCCACGACTCATGAACTCGCGAGTTGCGAGTTGTGACAAGTGACCTTGGGTTTGGCCCTTGGTCATAGCGCTGTGGTCGCTTAGGGAGATAAGAGCTCATGTCTAGTGTTGTTCGCACAGGGGAGTTCCCAAAGGACCTGTGGATCAATTGAATTGGGATTCCAGCAAGGAGTCAAAAAGAGTCGCTTCGGCTCATGAAGTGAATGAACGATCCTTAAGACCTGTGGTCACATAGAGACTTTGTTGAGATAGAGGTGGCGTCTATGCCAGAGTGGTATCAGAGCATGGAATATGTTTGTATATCGCAGACAGAAGGAGAAAGAGGAAGACAGAGTGTTGGAGACTCTGTGAATGATTGCTTGCAGATGAGCAGCAGGTTTTCCAAGAGAGTAGATAGGGACAATGATCTGGCTATTGAAGGCCGAAGATACGCTAGAAAGAAAAGCCCAGAGTTGATGGTCAAAAGATAGTGTAAGTTTCTAAGATGGTGGTTGAGGCCTACTGAAAACCTCAACAGACCAGAGAAAAGGGTTC
Organism: Picea engelmannii; assembly: GCA_009831015.1. Lineage (NCBI taxonomy): Eukaryota > Viridiplantae > Streptophyta > Pinopsida > Pinales > Pinaceae > Picea > Picea engelmannii. The sequence goes on along the minus strand of ML797994.1, from coordinate 158,810 downwards.
AGGTATGTGAGCCAGAGACTGGGAAAAATCTCAGCGATGTTGAAGATGAAATGGGATCGAATGAAGATCTCAAGCACTGCCAGGAGGGCAGAGAGGAAATTCCCGATTGCCAGGTGGGAAAAGAGTTGAGATCAGTCGAGGATCTCACAGACTGTCATGAGGACAGCCATGGAATTTCACATTGCCAGGAGGGCAATGGATCGAGATCACTGCGGGATCTCATAGTCTGCCAGGAAGGCAGCGAAAAAATCCCAATTTGCCAGGTGGGCATGGGAACAGAGATGAGGCTATATGAGATTCTCGTGGACTCATAAGTGATTTTGAATAAGTCGGAGGAGCTAACAGAGCAGATGAGGTCTGGGTTAGAGTTGGATCAACATATGTAGCTAACAGCAGAGGAAGATCTGAGGAATCTTCTAATGATTGGAGGAATTCAGATATTCCTGCCACATAGCCCAGAGGAGGCCAAAGTCTGTGTTGCAGATGAAGCAACAACAACAAGAGAAAGACAGCCAACTGAGACTATCAGAGAAGAATTGGAGCAGGTATTTGAGACTGCCCAAGCAGAAGAAGAAGATGAACATTCTGAGGAGTGGCTCAATACTTTCAGCCAGGTAGCTGAAAGGATTGCAACATCGGAGTTTGCAGAAGAAGAAGAAGAAGAAGCAGACAACATTAGTTCAGAAGAGAGGGTGAAAGTGCAGAGTGTGCACATCCAACAGGCAAGGTTGAAAGCAACTGATGAAGCAGGCATGGGAGGTCATTGCAATCTGCCAGATTACAAAAAAAAATTGCAACCGAGGAGACTGCATGAGCAGAGCCAGGCACTGGAGCAACTGGATGAAGTGATCGAGGAGATCAGGGAGCTGATGTTAGGGTCAGCAAAAACTGTCAGTGATGAGAAGCTGAGAAAAAAAGTAGGAGCAGCAGCAGTAGCAGTAGGGAGATGGAGCAGATGAACAACTCCAAAAATTTGTTTGGGATCCAGGAGGATTTCCACAGTTGAGAGTGGAAGCTCATGAGCAGGAGCTCATGAATTTTTCAACTGAGGAGTATGATGCAAGAGCATCTCTCCACGTCAACCAACCAGCCACATCAGCACATGCACTCAAGGCTGAAGAGAGGCACAACCCTCATTTTCAAATTCAAATATGAATGTAATTAATGTTTTAGGTTGTTGAGCCATGAAGTCATGCCTTTTTGCAGGCATTAGAGTAGGTAAGCCTTTAATGTTTGTAAGGATGAGATCTAGAGCCGATTTGCGGACTAGATAGACTATTCAATGTAATTGAATAGGGTAGGTAGATTGGAGGGAAGAGCTCGAAGAGCCCCCTCATGTAAAATATCAATGGCGATCTCATTTTTGTAATAGGAGAGTTGTAAGAGAAGAGAAGGAGCTGAGACTTTGATATAGTTCATGCTCAGGAACACCTTGTAAAAATAGCATTTGCCATTTAATACAAATAACAGTTTTTCCTGCATATTTCCTGTGTTGAATGAATGTTTGTGTGTGTTCAATTTATGTTGTAGATGTATGCTAGGCATTTGTAGGGAGTTGTTTTGATTTCAAGCTTGAGAGGTTCTTTGTGGTTTCATGCCAGGAGGGCATGACATAGTACTGTGGTATCTGGATACCAGTGCATAGATGCACTTTTGAACTCTGCGGAGTCAAACAAAGACGTACCAGGAGGGTACAGTAGATGAAATCAACAATTTAGAGGAAGACCTTTGAGGTTTTTGAACACCTCAGGAGGCAAGGCTATGGAGAACACAGTTGCAGACATAATCTCTGAGGAGTTTTGTAAAATCTCTTCCAGGCGAGCATTGAGTAGGTGCAAAGGAGTGCACAGAGGAACTCTGTTGAGAGTTAGAAGAAAACAAAATCTTAGAGGAGTTTTGTAAAGCTCTACCAGGTAGGCATTGAGCCAGTGCAAGGAGTGCACAGAAGAAGAACTCTGATGTGAGTTCATTAGAAGCAAGAATCATTTGAGGGTTCTTGATACTCTGCCAGGAGGGCATTGAGTAAGTGCTAGAATGCACAGAAGGAACTCTTTGAATTCAGAGATTGAAGAAGGAATCGTTCGTGTGGGAGTGGACATGTGTCGCGAGATCACCCATATGAGGGATTCAAACATCATGGTTCAGAGAAGGAAGTCCTTGACTTCGCGAGTGGTGAAGTCACGAGAAGATCGAGACCATCCATTTGAGGAGGACAGGTGGTAGAGATCTAGGGATCTCGCGAACTCGGAGGTTCGCAAGGTGAGAACCCAGGATTTGGGTGCTCCAAGTCGCGAGAAGATCGGGGCCGTCCATCTGAGGAGGACAGGTGGCATAAATCGTGGAGTCGGCGAAGTGCCGAAGAGATCCAGGATTCGGGTCTCGCGAACTCGAAAGTTCACAGGGTGAGAGTCCAAGAGTTGGGTGCTCCAATTCATGAAGTCGCAAAGTCATGAGGAGTGGAGACAGCCGTTGGATCCGGGTCAAGGGAGGATCGTTGGATCAGGAACCCCATCGCCTATCACACATTCAGGGGTTTGGAGGTTGAGAGGGGTCAATTTCGATTGCAGAAGTCACGAAGTGCCAAGAGATGAGGTTCATGTGGACACATGGCAGAGCTAGAAGGTGGGGCCTGCATGATTGATAGGTGGACACAGATCGTCTGGATAAGGGAGTCAACGCTCCGTTCACTTCTCCCATCTCGGGGATTCGCGGGATAAGAGCATGCGAGCTCAACCCTTTGACTTGCGAAGTCGCGAGTAGCGAGAACGCGAGAGGGAAAATAAATATCGCTTCTCGGGGGTTTGTGAAGGGAAGGTTCCAAGGTTGGATGCTTCAACTCGTGAAGTGGCGAGTTGTGAGAAGTACAGAAGAAAGGTCAACCTTCGCTGACTTTTAAGTCTTGGAGGTTCGCACGGGAAGAGCATGAAGATTTAACCCTTCGACTTGTGAAGGTGAGAGTAGCGAGAGGAGCTAGCGTTAAGCCTAGCCAACGGTCATGCGAGGAAGGTGATGACAGAGGAAGAGCCATACTTGTATCAACATTTTGGGTATCGCGAGGTTGGAAAGGAAGAGTCGGGAGCCACGACTCATGAACTCGTGAGTTGCGAGTTGCGAAAAGTGACCTTGGGTTTGGCCCTTGGTCATAAAACCGTGGTCGCTTGGGGAGATAGGAGCTCGCGCCTAGTGCTATTCGCACACGGGAGTTCCCGAAGGACCTATGGATCAATTGAATTGAGATTCCATCAAGGAGTAAAAAAGATTCGCTTCGGCTCATGAAGTGAATGAACGATCCTTAAGACTGGGAGGTCACATAGAGACTCTGTCGAGGTAAAGGTGGCGTCTGCGCTAGCTATGACCAAAAGAGAACATAATGTGACACTAAAAGGAGGGCATTTCAGGACCTTTTTGGAAAGTCGATCGATGACATGATTAAAGATCCTGTGCACGTGTATGTAGTTTATACATTCAAACTTTTCTTGCAGCGTTTTGATTCTTTGTTTCCAAGATCTGAGATATAAACAATTTAGACTAGAAACCCCTTTTATCCAATCAATAGTTGATTATGAATCACGAAATACCCTTAATCTGCTCAAAGATAATAAAGAAGCCAGCTGTAATAGTCCCCATAATCCTTCGAGTTCTTCTTTCATATTGGAACCTTCTCCTCCAGCAAAATTAGCTTTGTAAGTGTGTACGTTGTTGTATTTGATATATAATCCAATGCCACACATGTTTCCTAAGTCTGCACCATCAAAGAATCCAATTCGTGAATCATCGAAATAAACTAGGATTAGAATGAAATCCAAGCTATCATACTTTGTATCATGTTGTATTTCCTGGACAGAGAGAAGAATTTTTTTTGCTATGATAGTGTCTTGTCTAGCCCAGTTTTCAAATAATATCTTATTCTGATATTTCCATATGCCCCATATCACCATGAATGGAATGTGTCTCATCCTTGGGTATTTTATGAACAATTTGAGAAGATTACCTTCCAAACCCTGATCTCCCCAATCTTCATGAATCATCAGATGTGAGAGGATCTCTTTCCATATAGATTTAGAAACTTCGCAGAAAGAAAATATATGATTTGTTGAGTCTTCAGCATTTAGACAAAAACTACAAGTTGTACGCCCAATTCCACCTTTGCGTTGATAAGTGACCCCTGAAAGTATACTATCCTTCAAACATAACCAGATAAAATAGATGATCTTACTCAAAACTTTTACCTTCCAGATAGCTTTGTACCACCATCGATTTTCTCCTTTAAAATTTGTAAATAATATGGAATGGTAAGCTAACTTGACAGAGACAGTTCCCAATGCCTGGTTCCATGACCAGACAAGCTTGTCACTGGAATGATTTAAGGATATGCCATTTGTTTGAAGAGCGAGGATGAAAGAGTCCAATTCTAGAGCTAGTTCGCTTGAAATTTTAAGGTGGTTAGAGTCAAACCAAATAGTCGGGGAAACTGAATCAAAATGGCGAGAAGCTTGGGCAAGTGAAAAAATATTCATATTATGGAGTTGAGTAATAAGTGTCGGAGAAAGAAAACATAGGTCATTTCCTCCAACAAAGGCATCCAGGCCGAGAGAGATTTGTTTTCCACATCCCACAGTCTAGGATATCCATCTTAGAATGATAGGAATAGCTATCATAAGGTTTCTCCATAGGATTGAAGCAACAGGAAATTTAAAATCATTTCTTTTAATCCATGATGGAACATCAATACATTTCAAGTATTTTTTCCGCAACACTATTCTCCACAGTCCATCACCAAAGAGTCCTCTCCAACATGATTTTGCAGCAGGGGAGTGGGAAAACCACTTTAAATTTCCTAATCCCCAACCTCGGTTTTCCTTGGGTAGCTCTATCTTCTACCAATTGGCTAGGTGGAAACCACTTTGTTTTCTGGTACCTCTCCAAATGAAATTTGTAAGTAATTGTTTGATTCGGTGCATAGTGGTCACAGGAATTTTGACCAAGCTAAGCCAATATACAGGAATACTTTGTAGTACTGCTTTGGCTAGTACAAGTTTTCCTCCTAGGGAGAGCCAATGAAAAGACCAACATCCTATTATCTTCTCTATTTTTTGAATTAACCAATTCCAGTCGACCACTCTATGATTGTTTTCCTTGAGATAGTATCCAAGATACTTCATCCTGTCTTCAAATTCATGAAACTTTATATTATAGACTGTGCTCAAGTTTCTGACTAACTCCAGGTCAATGTTCTGTGCTATGAAACAAGACTTATGGAAATTGATGACCATACCAGAAGCTTTGCATAAAAGACTTAAAAGTGTGTGTAAAAGAGACCACTCTTCAAAATTTGCATCCCCCGGGATGAGGACGTCATCAACAAACAACAAATGTGAAATAAAAGTGTCAACATCTACCTTTAGTCCTTTGAAAGATCCATTTTCTACTACCTTTTTTTTTCTGTCTACTTAGGCATTCAATTACAAGGAGGAACAATAGTGGTGAGAGGGGACACCCCTATCTCAATCCTTAGTGGATTTAAAAAAAAAGAGGTAGGATATTCGTTTATAAGAACTTCCATGCTTACATTAGTAACGCAAGCCATAATCCATTGTGTAACATCCCACATAAGTACTATCTGGAAAAGAAATAATCTCAGAAATTGCCCACTGACATTATCATATGCCTTTTTTAAATCCATTTTTAGGATGACAAAACTTAGTTTCTTAATTTTTATTATATGGAAACACTCCTGGGCTAAGCCAACACCATCATATATCAACCTATCCTTCAGGAAACCGAACTGCTATTTTGATAAACAAGAGGCGAACTTGTCCTTAATGAGATTTGCAATTATCTTAGAGATAACTTTATATGCAAAATTACATAAGGCGTTGGGCCTGAACCTATTGAAGATAGAAGGTTTTCTCACCATTGGAATAAGTGCAAAAAAGGTAGCATTTAGTACCCCTGGAATGTAGCCTTTAACTCTAGTTTCCTCAACTTCCAGTAGAAGGTCCTTCCCCATGATGTCAAAAAAGGAATGGAAGAGTTCTTGGGTCCACCCATCTGGGCGAGGGATATTCTCTTTTGGCATTTTTTTAATTATAAAAACAATTTCTTCAATGGTGATTGGTTTCCCAATTTCATCACTCTCTGCATCCGAGAACATTTTTGGCACATATTTTATTATATGAAACTGGTTCTTCATATCTTCCACCTCAGGAGCATCGAATTGGGTCTTAAAAAAATTATGTGTGTGCTCCTTTATATCTGATTCGTTGGAGAGGGTCAAACCATCATCAGTGGTGATATCCCATATTGAGTTTTGTATTCTTCTCTGCATAGCATACTTATGTAAGAATATGGTATTATTGTCCCCTTATTTCATCCAAAGAGCTCGGATCCTAAGCCTCCACAACGATTCTTCAATATCTATAATTTTCTCTTTTCTAATCTTAAGTGCTCTCATAAGGTTTAACTCATGCTTGAATATTTGGGACAGTCGTCTCTCTAAAAGCTTAGACAAATTTGTTTCAATTGGGGATAGTTCCACCTTTTGCTGCTTTTTTTTCTTTTTCTGCCAATTAATCACATTTTGGCAAATCAATAGAAGAGTGGATTGAATTTCTTTAGCAGACTGTAGCCTATTTCTTTAAGAGGATTCAATGAGAAGGAAAGGGCCCACCTTCCTCACAAATTCCCCTCTGTTTTGAATTCCAGAATAGTTGTTTTAATGTGAATGGTTTATCTGTTAAACAATTATAGAATATAGTTATTGTTACAATATCATTCCTTCTTGTTAGATGCGCATAAATCTGTCTCCTGAGAATTAACACTGCTGGAGAATTGCTTCCCCTTTTTCTGCATTAGATTAAAATCTTGTTTTCGAGTAAAAGAAAAGAAAAGTGTGGATTACTTTCTTCCAATAAGTAGATTTGTTTCTGCAATTAGTAGAGAACTTCTTCCTGCAAAAGTAAAATAGAAAGTTAGATTAGAGTAGGTAATCCATGATTCTTATACACTCATCGGTTTAGATTTCAAATTGTGATTTCAATTATGTAGAACTCCAGCTGTGTCAGCATAATCGTGTTAGTAATAATTTTTGTTTCTTTTTCCCTAACTACAATTAGATTAGTGTTGCTTTCATAATCTAGCATAGACTGTGCACAATTATCTTGAAATAACAGACTTCCCTGGGTTGACAATTTATATTGAACACCTTAATTTTCTATTCATTTAGACAATTAAAGTGCCCAACATTTTGGCGTCGTTGTCGAGGAAGATAATTATAGATTTTTGTAATCACATTAGTTTTTTTTTTTTTTTCTTTCTTAAGGAATGATAAGTCTACATGAATCGAGGAATGCGAGGATGTATTCCCCAAAATACTAACCCTATAGGTACCATAGGACGTGGAGGAATAAATCCTACACTGGGAAGGCAAACATTTGTTGATGAAATAATAGCCAGAGCAGATTCTTCTTCAAGATCTATTTTTCACCCTGCAAATCCTCCAAGAAGACGTAATCTTCAGTCATCATAACTACCCCTTCTTGAAACATCGTTTTCATCAAGGGCTGCAGCTGAAGCTAAAGATTTGTCACCAAAAAATTAGCAAGAAACATTGGAGAACATTGAAGATCAAGGAAGTATAGTTCGAAACAAGGAAAATCCAGAAGAAGCGGTTTATCAGATCAACGATCGGATAGTCACTAAAGAAGAGTGGGATGATTTTCATATTGAGTGGAGAGAAAGAGAACATATGGAAAATCAAGGGGATAATGAAGAAGAGTTACACCAAGAGAACCAACAAAACAACGAAGATCAGGTAAACAATGAAAATACTATCTCTACCCTAGTTTTTCCTATTTTTGATGTTCCCACACGAGGTATGGCTCCTATGAAAAACATACCTCTCTCAGCTCTACAAAATTTTCATGGATTGTCTACTAAGGATCCAGATGAGTTTCTATTTGAATTTGACATTTTGTGTAGAAGCTATCACTACACTACCACTGCACAAAAGCTTAAACTATTTCCAGCTACATTGAAGGGTAATGTGTTAAGATGGTTTATGAGCCCAGGAGGAGAGAACATTAAAACATGGGTACAGTTGAGGTAGTTTTTCCTGAACAAGTACCAAGACTACTTCCGAACAAGAGAATGAAGGGAGGAATTGTTCAAGATGTCTCAGAAGGAGGATGAGACCCTTGAAGATTTTGTGGAATGACTCCAGTATAATCTACAAAGGTCTGGACATCCAGATGTAAGTAAAGACATTTTAAAAACTATTTTTCTAAAAGGAGTTAAAGAAGATTGTTTAGATATATTGAATATGCTTGGCAAAGGAGATATATCTAAGGAATCCTATGAGGACATTGTAGACCTCTGTAAAAGATGTTCTCGAGGATCTACAAAGAATAGGTCATCTACCAAGGATACCACTTTTTCAAGGGTACATAAATTAGCCAATGGAGGAGAAACACGAGCATAAATAGGTAATCTGTTAGAAAAAATCAAAATAGAGATTATTAACTCTTTTTCTTCACAAATTGACACCTTGCAGATCAAGCAGAAAGAAGTAGAATCAGAGAAATCATTGTGCATTTTCTGTCCGAAATGAAGAAACAAACATCCTCCAAGGGAGTGCCCGCTAAACAGTGTCGAGGTATGTCTTATTTGTGAATTAGATCATGCTACTGACCAATGTCCCTCTCTACCAGGAGTAAAAGAATCGATGAAGGCAATTAATGAGGAAGCAGAGGTTGGCTATCTAATTACACAAAGGAGACCATGGGAACCAAGAGGTCAAGGTATGAACTCTAAATTCTCTCCTGTAGCACTTAATTATTGGAACAATCAACCACTATATAGCCAGACAAATTCTCCCACTCCACATCACATGTCAACCCCTTATCAAGATCCCAATGCATGGTTACCTATGCCCCATCAACAGAATCATCATGGACAATGGAAATGATATTAGAGAGGCCCTCAACAACAACTCAGTTATCGGAACCATCACCAATCGAACCCTTATCAACAACAGTTCCAACCCCAGTACCAGCAACAACAACTGCAGTTACCCCCAAATGCCCCACTAAACAATCCTCCTTTACGACCTCAGATGCCTATGCAACCTAAACCAAACCCAAATAATAAGGCCTTTCAGAACATAGATATACACAATGTGCCATCGTTGTCTATTACTCATATGCCTTGTGATGAAATCAAATTAAGATTCGGGTGAATAGTCAAGCCAATAATTGAAGATGCTCCATCTTTAGAGTCAGACAAGGAATCAGGGGAAAGACCATCTGTTGATACAGAATAAATTGACCAACCTATAATAGATTCAGTAGAACCACCATTCGCTGAGAGGCTGACAATTACCAAACCTGTGGAATTACCATCTTTCAATCTCTTAGGAGAATTGCAAAATCTGCACATTAATATTCCACTATTGCAAGCAATCAGAGATGTCCCTATTTATGCCAAGACTATAAGAGATATTTGTATAAAAAGACTTGTATGAAAACCCAGGGATCCCCTCACAGTGCATGTAGTGGGGGATTTGTCTGAACTAATGCTAGGCAAAACCCCACCTCTTAAATATGGTGACCCAAGAAACCCTACAGTCACTGTCAAAATTGGACAGACATGTATCCCCCATGTGCTAGTCAACTTAGGGGAAACAATTAACATCATGCCAATAGAAACTACACAATTGTTGCAACTCAGAACACAAGTCCAACCTAGTCCTACAGTTCTCGAATTAGCTAATCATTCTACCATCAGACCAGAAGGAGTAATAGATGATTTAGTCATTTCCATGGATTCATGGGAGTATCCTGCTGATTTTGTCATTTTGTAACCCAAAACCCGTCTTGGGGGCCACCCTCTAATTCTGGGAAGACCATGGTTAGCTACAGCTGATGATTTCATTGGTTGTAGATCTAGTTCGATGACCATCTCTGATGGTTATAACACAAAAAAATGACCCTATATCCTCATGCTACACCTAGTGCAGAACCTGAAAATTATTTATGGTTGGACACTAAGGATGAAAGTGATCTGCCTGTGCTAACCATATGAAAATCCATGAGTTTCAAATATGAGATAGAGGATGAATTAATCAACTTCTTTATCTGTGACTCCTCTATTGTTACATGGAACACACACCACCGATTGATTAGAGTCTTCGACCCCATCATCTAGGAAGACATGAGCTCATAAATGTTCTCAGAAACCACTAAAAATAAAATTGATTCAGCTGTAACAGCAACGGTTGTAACAGAAAACACTGTAACAATAAATGATGAACATCTGAATTGTTTCCTAAAGTCAGTTCCAAGAGAATCATTGTAGAAATTGAACCTCAAAAAACCCTGAACATCAATCTCGACCTATCCACTACTAAATCTCACCAATTGATAAAATTATTGATTGAACAGAAAGAAGCATTTGCCTGGGATTACATGGATATGAAATGCATTTCCTATGAACTATGTACCCACCATATATACATTAAATAATAATGCCGACCCATTTTCTAACCCCAAAGGAGGATGAATCCAAACATTAAAGAAATTGTTAAAGAGGAACTCCAGAAACTTCTCAATGTTGATTTCATTTACCCTATATCAGACAGGGAGTGGGTCTCACCATTGGTTATTGTTCCTAAAAAGAATGGAAAATGGAGAATATGTGTATACGATAGAGCCCTGAATAAATCCACGCAAAAGGATCATTTCCCTCTTCCATTTATTGATCAGGTTCTAGACAACCTAGCTGGGAAAATGTTTTTCTCTTTCTTAGATGGATTCAATGGCTATAACCAGATAAAAACTGCTCCATAGGACCAATATAAGACCACTTTTACCAACCCTTCGGGTACATTTTCTTACAAGGTTCTCCCATTTGGCTTGTGTAATGCACCATCCACTTTCTAGAGAGCTGTAATTGGTATTTTTTCTAATATGGTGAATGACTGTATGGAGATATTCATGGATGACTTTACACCTTATGGAATTGATTTCAATGAAGCCTTGGTTAATCTGGAAAAAGTGCTCAAAAGATGTATATAGTCTCATCTTTCTTTAAGTACAAAAATTTTCCATATGATGATGAGTGAGGGAGTAGTGTCGGGACACTTCATTTATTATGAGGGAATTCAGGTAGACCCAGCCAAAATCCAGGTAATTTTGGATATTCCAACTCTGTCAACTCAGAAAGAGGTAAGAAGTTTTTTAGGGCATGCTGGCTATTATAGTATATTCATTAAAAAAAATTCCAAACTAGCTTCCCCCTTGTTTTTTCTATTAACAAAAGATGTTGACTTTCGTTGGACTAACAACTGTGAATTGTCTTTTACAGATCTAAAACAAAAATTGTCCATAGCTCCCATTTTGAGAGGGCCCAGTTGGGATCTTCCGTTTCACATTTCTTCAGATGCCTCAAACACTGCAATCGATGCAGTACTAGGGCAATAGGAAGACAAAGAGACCTATGCTATCTACTATATCAACAAGAACATGGCTACTGTTGAATTAAATTATATAGTTACTGAAAGAGAATTCTTAGCAATAGTTTATGCAATCAATAAATTTAGGAATTATGTCACTGGATATCCTATTTTTATTCATACTGATCATACAACAATTAAATATCTGATAAATAAACCTACTACTAATGCCCAAGTAACAAGATGGTTGTTACTACTACAAGAATTTGACATCACTATAGTAGATAGACCAGGAAAAGAAAATGTGGTTGTTGATTGATCCAGGTGGATATCGGGGTCCACCCACCTTTTCCAAATGGCTCAAAATAGTTTTCTGGCCATTTTGGCAATTTACTATTTTTAGCAGGTTTTCACTTACGGGGCCATTTTGAGGGCCTAAATGAATTTTTTTTTGAGATCGAGGTTCTCAATGATATCCAAAGGCATCATTGATCCCCCAAAATGAATCTCCTCGATGATATCTTTCCAACGAGCTATCACACGCCTAAAACGGAGATCGTATGCAAAAGTTACGACCCCGGGAAGTTGATGCACCAACTTACCCAAACGGGGCCCACATGACTTTTGGCGCTTCATC
>ML797994.1:100451-143719 GCA_009831015.1 Picea engelmannii | reverse complement strand
GAAATCGTGTATTACTGTATCTCTGTGTTTATGGTTGCATCTCTGATATATTTCTGTTATATTACTGGATATACGCGATATCTCTGTGCATTTCTTTATTATATCTCCGCTCTCATTTCGTGCCGAAAATAATCCGGATCACTGATTTTCTCTCAAGATTACATATAAATGATGATAATTTGCTTGTTGATGATTCCTTTCTAGATGAACATTTGTTTATAGTATCTTTTCACTCACCATGGTATGCAGACATTGTTAATTATTTGGTTGCAAGGAAGGTACCTCCCCATTTATCTCTTAGAGAAAGAAGGAAGATTATTTAGAAGAGTGCTCGGTATAGTTGGATTGGAGGATACCTTTTCTACACAGGCCTGGATCAGGAAATTAGGATATGTGTAAGGGATGATGAAGTGCATGATGTGTTGAAGGCTTTCCATCATGGCCCTTATGGAGGTCATTTTGCTGATAAAAGGACCGGGCATAAAATTTTAATGATGGGCTATTTTTGGCCCACCATATTTCAAGATGCCAAGAAATACGTTTAAACTTGTGACAGTTGCCAACGAATGGGTCAGCCAAATCATAGGGATGAGATGCCTCTCTAGCCCCAGGTAGTGTTAGATCCTTTTGATATATGGGCCATGGATTTCATAGGACCCATTAACCCACCTTCTAATAAAAAATTATATATATTGGTCTGTACAGATTACATGACCAAGTGGGTTGAGGCAAAAGCACTCATTAGGGCCTCAGAAGAATCTGTCTTATCATTTCTATTCGAAGATATCTTTGTTAGGTTTGGAGTTCCCAGTGAATTAATAACTGATGGAGGACCCCCTTTCACATAACATAAAATTGAAGTCCTACTCAGTAAATATTATGTTTTACATAGAATAGATTCTCCCTACCATCCACAAGGAAATGGCCAGGTGAAGAGTACCAACAAAGTTATCAAAGCCATTCTTACTAGAACAGTGAGAGAACATCGTCAGGATTGGAAAGACAGATTGCATGAATCTCTATGGGCTTACCGAACTACTTGGAGAAGCACAACTGGTTTTTCTCCTTACGAGCTGGTATATGGAAAAAGCTTTGTTTTTCCCATTGAATTCAAAATCAAAACCTTAAGAACTGCATCAATAGTCAACCTTGACTTGACTATGGCACAGAAGGCTAGACTACAGCAGCTCAATGAGCTTGATGAAAAGTGTTTGGACATCATTCATCAAACCTCGGTGATTCAACAACAGAGAACAAAATGGCATGACCAAGTCATCAAGAAGAAATTAATCCAAAAAGGAGATTGGGCTCTGTTGTATGATTCATGCTTTATAGAATTTTAGGGTAAGTCGTGTACATGATGGCTAGGAACTTATGAGGTCGACATTGTTTTTCCCAATGGGACAGTCAGGTTGATCACTATTGATGGATTCGATACACGGTTACATGCAAATGGTCATCGCCTGCGCTTGTATCAGCGTCCACTGTCCAAGACAGAATTCAAATCTAGATGTTCAGCCGATACAGGTTATCAATTCTTAAAAGGAATGGAGCTTGCTCCTTCCCTTTCTCAACCTTAGGAATTATTTTTCTTAGACCTTGTATATAAATAAGATCGAAAAAATTTAAATTTCTTTGTTTTTGTTTGATTGTTTTTACTATGCTAATAAATTCAACCTTGAAGGGTATCAAGTGGTTTTTGTGTGTGCAAGTGAATTGATGAACAACAATAATGAATACAGAAAAGGAGGAAAATGATTAGTTGATGGAAGTTTAAAAACTTACTGAAAACTAAGTGATGCAGTATTCGGCCGATTTTCTTCCTGTTACACCATTTTCCGACAAATTGGTCGATTTCCATGTTGTTACACCCTTTTTCGACAAATTGGCTGATTTCTATGCTGTTAGACCCATTTCAGACAAATTGGCCAATTTTATGTTGTTACACCCTTTTCTGAAGAATTGGTTGATTTTCTTCCTGTTACACCAATTTTAGACAAATTGGCCAATTTTCCTGCTGTTACACCCTGTTTCGACAAATTGGCCGATTTCTTGTTGTTACACCTATTTCTGACAAATTGGCCGATTTTCCTGTTGTTACACCCTTTTCCAACAAATTGGTCAATTTCCATGCTGTTACACCCATTTTAGACAAATTGGTTGATTTTCTGCCGTTACACCTATTTCTGATAAATTGGACGATTTTCCTGGTGATACATTGATCGCTATTATTCTTTCTTGCCACTTCACTCTTTCCTTTTCGCATTTCTTCTAAATATTGCTACTCCAGCTCTACACTCTTTACATGCTGCAACACCACTAATTTGTACATATTGCAGCTCTCTTTTTCCGCCTTCTCTATCCGAAAGTGTTGTTTCATCATTACTTGACTTCACATCCAGCGATTTCCAGCTGATTATCTCCAGAAAGGACTCCATATATGCTCCAGTTGTCATATCGTCATTTCTCACACTATCCTTCATCATGTCATCTATTCCATGCAACTCAGATGGTGGTTGGATAGCATGATCACTCTGACAGACAGTTATGTGTGGTAAGATATGAGGTATGTGACTAATACTAAGTGTTAAAGTAATGAATATATAAAAGCACGCTTTCCCATTTTCTCACCACTTGTGCTAAATTGATCCACTTGGAGCCAATTCGATTAGTTGAGGGGGGGGGGGGATCCAAATCTAGCTGTGCAAACAATATTTTATACTCACCTTCACCACCTTTTCGACCACACTTCTTTTTGCTGAGACATTATATTCTACATGCAAACCACGTTCGAACTGGCTGCGTTTCAGGTTTAGGTGCTATTCTCTCCTCCTATGTGCCTCTTAGACTCTCAAGCAACATCATGGGAGGATCAGCTGTGAGGTATGAGCCTGCAAATTTGGACACTTTGTTGTTACACCCAGAGGCCTACCAAATATTTCTTCAGGCCAGCTGGATATCATATTTTAAGAAGCTGCAGGGGTTTAATGAGGATGAGGTATTGGAGTTTAGTCAAAATCTCACCAAAGGATATTCAATGGTGAATGGGGTAAGGATTCCAGTATCAGAATAAATCATTGTTGTTGTCACAGGATTTCCAACAATAGGAGATCGATGGTTTAACTGAAAAACACATCTCCCAATGCTCAGGAATATTTCCTCGTTGACAATGAGCAAATTCGGAGAAAAGGCTGAGGTCTGGATGTCAATTCCTTACTAGAACCATGGGGAAAAGTTGCAGAGTTCGTCAAAAGGTTCATAACCTGCGAAGGTAGGTACCAAGTTGTTTATTTTTCTGATTTCATCTTATTATCACATCCGTGAAATCAGAAATTCATAAACATTCCTTATTTTCTCCTCCATTCTTTGAATAACATGGCTCATTTTGTAAAAAAATCCAAAAACCCCAAGTACTACCTTTCTAATCACAGACTCATCGGATTATTAATTCACAAAGGTATGGGAATTTCCAATAACCCATTACCTATTGTAGCAGACCATCCACCTTCTATACCTGTAGAGATGATTGGATCTCTTCCTGAGTCTCTGCCCTCGACTGCAACAACAGTTCAAACCCCTATTGTCGCTGCTCGTAAGATGACCCAGAGAATTAAACGCACAACCCGTGGCCATCCTAGCACCAACCAGATAAGCCTTGATGGAGTTGAATTGACACAGCCTATATATGTGATTGATCCAAATGAGGAACAACCAACTACTACACCGAGCCATGTGTCACAGCCCTTGTCCGCGACAAATGTTATTGAAAAATTACCCCCTTCTCCTAAACAGAGAACCCCTATTCCTGTATTTGTATCACCTAGGAAGTGCACAAGGTCAAAATGGCCCACTGCAACAGCAATTCTAACTACCCCTTTTGCTATTACACTGGAAGAGCCACCTATTGCTACAACAACTGCTCCAAGCCCTACTATCACTGTCGGTAGATTATCTCAGAAAAGAAAACATCCATTCAAGGGAAAATGTCAGAAATACCTTGACCCAATTATAACAGCAGCAACTCAAACCCCTTCTGCTACTATGACAGAGAACTCTACAGAGATACATATACCAGGTTTTACTTTGTACCCAGAACTGCAAGAAACTATTCTCTCAATTCAGACTGAATGTACTCCAATCACAACAGAATCATCGGCTCCACCTGATGATTTTGTGCATCATACATCAAGTAACGATGTCCAAATCATAGCAGACCCAGGTATACCTAAATTTCCTACTTGTGTGGTTGAGGAAGAACAACATGTTCCTCCTCCAACAATGAAGAATAAATCCTATCCTTTCGTTTCTATTTTACCTAGGAGAAAAACCAGGTCTACCAGCTTTGCAGAAGCAACAATTGGATGGCAAGCTATGGAATAGGCTATTCTTATTCTTTGTCCATTATCCTCTATGATTGATGAAGAGACTGTCACACAAGAAACAATCTCTTCCAGTGAACTAACAGTTCCAGTAGAGACAGTTGCAAACAATGGGACTGGTATACAAGAACAAGTCAGGCAGGATGAAGTTATTCCACAAGAACCAGTTGTCCAAGACGAGATTGTTCCATAGGAAGCAGTCATGACAGACCCAATTGTTACACAAGAAACAACCATTTGCAGTATAATTGCTCCACAAGAACGAGTTACAAATAATGTTGAGGATGTACCACTTGCCCAACTATTTTCCCAAATTGAGAGAAAGATAAGGAATACAGAAAAATCCGAAATTATTGCACTCATAACAGAGAATGAAAGCTTCAAAGCATAGTTAAATACCCTGAAACAAGAATTGGAGACTGCTCGACAGAAGAATCCAGAAGGGATTACTTTGGAAATCCTAGCACTGACAAAAGTTGTTATGGACAGAAATAAAGAACTCATGTGATTTGAGTGTGGAAACATATACTTTGAGGCAGGTTATAAGATAATAAAAGTGTCGGTTGTTGGAGGACCAACAACTCTCTCAGTCAAGACTGAACATGCACTTACTACTACACATAGAACAACACAACTGAGGATATCTCGACGTCATAAGGCAACTGTTGGTTTACCAACAACCTTCAAACAAGAACCTATGTTTCCCTCATGAGTTGTTAGTCAAGCAACTCAATTGATTCTATTCTTCAAGACAAAGCAACTAAGACAGATTGTTGACACCACAAATTTTCTTTTTAGCATAGCATTTTTCCATACAAGCACTTATCAATTTATCTTAGCAGTTTTGCACTAAAGGATCTAGTTCTGTAATTCAACTACAAAGTAAGGTTTGAATGTATTTTTCATGAGGACATGCAATGTCATCAGTTGGGGGGCATGTTAGGACCCTGAAATGTCCCTTTTTCATCACATATTTTTCATATTCAACCTTATCATCTCTAATCTAATGCTTACTATAATGCATGCTAAGACCCTTTTTTCCCAAGGTATGAATCATTTATCCTGATTTTATATTTTCATTTACTTAGCATGTTTGATTGGTAACGTTCACATGTTTTACCCATAAAATGATTCAAATAATGATTGAAATGAATAGAACAACCAAGTCTTAAAGAATGGTCATTGTTGTTACACCAACTGTTATAGCTATGCACCAATCTTGGAAGTTGTTATAGCTATGCACCAATCTTGGAAGTTGTTACAACTATGCGCCAATCCTCAAAGATGTTACATGACTACTACAATAGGTGCCACTAATTCTGCTGTTACACGACTGCTGCAACAAATGCCACCGATCCTGAAAGCTGCTACACCTATTGTTACATGTTTCAACTTACAAGATTAGTTCTAGATCTTGTATTAATGATATCATACGAACAACTTGAGAATTGGGGATTCTCAAGGCTATTTTGATTTTTTTTTAACTGAATAACTCTGACTTTAAATAATAGAGCTTTTGTAATCAGAGGGACGGATTCTAACTGTGAGAAAGTGAAGTGAAGTAAATCTTATTGTACACAACATTTTGGCAAATCAATAGAAGAGTGAATTGAATTTCTTTAGCACTATATCCTATTTCTTTGAGAGGATTCAGTGAGAAGGAAAGGGCCCATCTTCCTCACAGATTCCCCTCTGTTTTGAATTCTAGAATAGTTGTTTTAATGTGAATTGTTTATATGTTAAACAATTCTAGAATACAGTTGGTGTTACAGTCTAGTTCCTCCCTATTAGATGTGCATAAATCTGTCTCATGAGAATTAAAAGTCAATTGATGAACACTTCTTGAGAATTGCTTCCCCTTTTTCAGAATTAGATTAAAATCTTGTTTTCGACTAAAAGAAAAGAAAAGTGTGGATTACTTTCTTGCAATAAGTCGATTTCTTTCTACAATTAGTAGAGAACTTCTTCCTGCAAAAGTAAAATAGAAAGTTATATTAGAGTAGGTAATCCAGGATTCTTATACACTCATCGATTTAGATTTCAAATTGTGATTTCAATTCTGTAGAACTCCAGCTGTATCAGCATAATTGTTTTAGTAATATTTTTTGTTTCTTTTTCCCTAACTACAATTAGATTAGTGTTTCTTCCATAAGCTAGCATAGACTATGCACAATTATCTTGAAATAACAGACTTCCCAACAATAAGCATAAGAATAGTGAAACTCTTCCCATTTCACATCCCCTCCTTGCCCCAAGCATTTTCAATCTTGTTAAGAGAATTGCATCATAATTCTCCATTTTTCCATTTTTCCTCCATCATAAGCCCATTCCATTACCAAAAAGAAGGTTGAGAGGAGAAAGATATGGGGAGGTGCACTTGGAGCTTGGTGAAGAGGAGCCTAGACCAGGGTCATGGAGCAGTCGCTGACCTTGTTG
Source organism: Picea engelmannii (assembly GCA_009831015.1). NCBI lineage: Eukaryota > Viridiplantae > Streptophyta > Pinopsida > Pinales > Pinaceae > Picea > Picea engelmannii. The sequence goes on along the minus strand of ML797994.1, from coordinate 136,904 downwards.
TAAGTGAACATTGTGATATCAATAAAAGAAATACTTTTCCTGTCCCAAAATATGATGTGTCAAATGTTTGTATTTGATTTATGCTTTATTATAACATCTAACCCATGATTTATATATGAAATGCATGTTTGTAGTTTCATCTTTATCTGTTTGTGAATGCAGGTCAGACTTGGGAGGATCCTTGAAGTCAGCAGATCTATCAAGCGCGAGAGGACCGACATTGGATGGAGAGTAAAAGGTATAGTTACCTAATCCTTCTCACTTTGTCTTTCATGCATGAGTCTGGGGTATGTTCGGGGTATTTAGAAAACTAGGATACTTTTAGACAGTTGTGATCTGCCTACATGTTGAACGCTAGTGTAGTCCATAGGGGGTTTCCCACTATAGCAAAATTGGCAACCATATTGGGGAAGCCTATAGGGTTTTAGGGTATTTTTTGGGTGTTTGATTGGTTTTATTACCTTTTTGAGTTTATGTGAGTTTGTTGAGTCTTTAAGGGATTCTGGTCACCTATTGGTGCCATACTAGTTCTCCTTGCCCTGTCAGTATGCATGTTTGTTTTCTTTTTTGAGAAGTTACACAGGTGTACATGGCCTGTTGTGGGTTAGTACGCGTACATACGCACCCTGCATTATAGATAGCCCATGTACATACGCAGGTTGCTTAAGCATCAATAGCATGCTTGTGTCAAGAATTGTTTTCTTTAATAAGAGGTAGTCGACCTTTTCCATGATTGAAGTTTTACGTCTCAGGGTTTCTTGATTAAGTACAGTGTCTCTTCTTTTACAGTCGAAGCCTGGGTTTGATGTCAGTTTTCCTATATTTTTAAATATTTCTTGTGTTTAATTTCGAAAGGGTTTTGGGCGAGTCTTAGAGTTGTTGATCAGCGTCTTTGGTGTATTCAGTGACTCCCTACGATCTGCAGTGGGCAGAGTTCAATTTTTCAGTATTTTCTGGTTTTTCACTTTTTCCCCTTTTGCTTGCTTTAAAGAAAAAGACAAATAATTTATTTCAAGTTTCTTGTTTAAAGCATAAAAAAAAAAGAATAGAAAAAGTTTTCAATTCTTAGTTTGGTTAAGTAGTTGGGTTCATTATTTTTCTTGTTAGGAAAAAGAGTTATTTTGTTAAGTTATTTACTGATTTCTTAAAACATAAAGTAGCTCATAGTCGAGCGAAATTTTGTTTTAGGTTTTTCATTTAAAAGATCTTATAAAACGTTAGTTATGAAAAGTTGGTTAAAGAGTTAGTTGCAAATTTTTTATTGTTAACTAGAAGTAATTTTTCTTTCATTTTTCGTTTTCTTCTCCTTCTTCATCTGCCAAACACATCACTAGTTTCATTGGCATTTCCTTGAGTTAATACTAGCCAGTTGAAATAAACACTAATTAAAATCAAATAGAATTTATGTTTGTAGGGTCAATCAACTAGTTTAGGCTAGAGCCTTGAATTAGGTTGGAGAGGAAACTCTTCAAGGCTTATAAAAAAACATTGGATTCAGAGATAGGGAGTATAAAAATTCCAGTAAACGTGAAATTTATCTTGGACCCTCCTATAACAGAGGGGATAAACAAGAGGTCACGTGAAGAAAGGTAGCAGAGATAACCCCTTCAAAGTCAGACCAAGCATAGTGGGGAATAGATATAGAGGACTTGTCGTTGGATACTTTTGGTTGAATTTTCCTATGGATTTTCATGGATCTCGAATCCATTCAAGGTCCTCAGTTGTCTTCCAGACCGCTTGCTTTCGAAACCCTTGATAGGATTCAGGCTTGATACCCTGCTCATGGTGGTCCACTCGACTGTCGACTGTACCCGCTTGGTGGTTGTTCGTGACCTAGCAACTTTGTTGCCTTTATTATAGAGACTTACAAAGGTGACTATGAGGGTATACCGCAGTACCTAGGGTAGACGTCGAGCCACACTTTGAATATTATATTTGGAGAGTGCTTCCATGTTCGATTTTCACTTGCACCGGTAAGTTTCTCTAGTGTTGGTTGGCATGATTGTTCTTCCAACTAGATAGTGGTTTTCTTGATTTATCTTGTAGAAACTTTTATAGTTTGTGCTTGTTTTCAAATGTTATTAAAATCCTTACTGTTTTGTTGATCTTATCACACAGTGGAATATCAAGAGCTCCATCGGTCGTGAAGGATTTAGGGCCTGCCACTAGTTACATTGAAGCCACCATCACCACTGTTACGATAAAGACTTCACCAACAAGGGTCATTTGAAGCAATCGAGCCACAAGAAACTATGCCTAAGCCAACTACGAGAGGAGAACACTCATATCCGAAGGAACCGACTATTTATGACCTTGGAGCGGAAGCTCTCAAGCCATTTAAACCTTCGATCACTAACTTGTCGGTGCCACTTTTGATACAGGTTACCCCTCCAAGGGTAACACATCATGAGCGTCAGATAGTTTTGCAAGTAGGGATGGAAGAAAATGATGCTACTTCATCTAGGATTCCTCACACTCCCTCAACGACTACCACCATTGGGGGAATTTTTCCTCCTAAGCCACCTTCGATGGTCTTGACCACCTCTAATTCAAGTAGTAGTTTGATTCCTTCTATGGCAGCAATCATTGCACCATTCACACAGAGTGCAATGGGTCCTTTTTTTTCATACGGGATGCCTAGATTTGATACAAACTTTGTCCTCACCTACTTCACACTACAGACCATGGGTCTATTGGCAGGGAGCTCAAACGCTCCTTTGCAAGGGTCCATGGGGGGAACCTCAACCCCCTATCATGATATCCCTTATGGAAGAGGTCATATACCTCCTTCGTCCCCCTCGCTCGAAAGTGCTCCCCAGCAACCCGTCGGGCTGAACATGAACTACAACTTGTTCAAAGCAGGTAATCTAGGATATTCTTCCTACACCATGCTGGTGAGTTCAATGTCATTCTCTTTGTTTAGTGCATTTGGAAATAACTCTTTCTCGTTAGATGTCATCTCAGTTAGGGGAAACCTTGGTTTTTACAACAGAATCCTATGCAGGGTATTATTCCTACACAGGGGGAAAACACACGAGTCTTCTCCTCATAAGGAATCTAGAATCCATGGCAGGGAGAAGTTCCCTCATCACGGATGTCGACCAGGGGAAACCCCTTCCCTAGTCAATGGAACCCCGTGAAAGGCTCAGTACCTATTCCCATCGGATCAACAGGGGGCAACCCTTTCCAAAATATTTGGAACACAAAGTAGGGAGAAATCCCCGCCCATCCCTCAACGACCAATTACAGGAACCAACCAATTAGTTCCCAACAAACGTAATATCCATTTGTTGGCCAAGGCCATGGTATTTACCATAACCCCGACCATCAACCCAACTTTTCCTGGCAACCTGGTGTCAGTCAAAATCTAGGCTCTTTTCTTCCTGTACATAGTCAACAGCCCAAACTACCATTTCTGGCAATGTTACATTTGCCAGACTTGTCAAGGTTGTTAATTGACCCAATTTTTCATGATTCGCGTTGGCCTCCCATGCTAACTAAGTTTCCCTCAGACATTCTGAAGTTCAAAGGTAAGCCTAATGAAGATCCAGGGTATCACGTGACCACTTTTTATTTATGGTGCTCATCGAACTCACTGCGAGAAAACTCCATACAATTATGCATGTTTCAACGCACTCTTATCGGAAGTGTCATGAAATGGTACATCGAGCTCGATTGATCAAGATACTCTTACTTTAGTGATTTGGTGATGGTTTTTCTGAACCATTTCCAACTAACTGTGATATACGATGCTAGCACCTAATTTATAGCCAACTTTAAGAAAACAAATTCCGATCATATCTCTGATCACATTCGAGAATGGCGACATTGGAAGAGTTTGATAAAAGTACAAACCCCACTAGCTTTCCTATTGGAATGGTTCCTTAAGTCTTTGGTACCTCATTTATCCAAGGAATTTGCAATGTCAGGAGTGTTTTCAGAGGACGAGGTGATAAGGAGATCTCAATAGCTTGAACTGATATAGTCTCAGTCTGGTTTACTCTATGAGGTTTTTCCAGATGCGCCATGGTCCATCCCTGACAAGGACAGACACAAGTCTGTACCACATGTCGATGGTATAGTTGGTTCAACACAAGAAAATCCCACTAATCAGCTGTCGAATCAATTGCAACAATTGTCAATATAGTAGACAATGGCCAGCTAGACCACTGGTTCGACTACTCCCCTACCCAAATGTCGGATGTACATAGTGTGCAGTCAATGAACTCAAAGGCCAACTAGAAGCCCAACAGAAAGAAAAAGAAACGAAACAAGAAGGGTAAGGGGGTTAAGAAACCCACCAATAATGTTGGTAGGGGAAACACAGAGAAAGAAAGTCGAAGTATCCATGTAACCTTTGCACAGAATACCATCTGACTCACCTCTTCCCTTGGCTTACGAAGGCCTAGAATTTATTGGGGCTGCAACAACCTATTGTGTTAACAAACCCATTTCCACATGGGAAACATTTGACTCAAGCCTCTTCAAGTGCGGATGGGGGCAGTCAAGGACCCCCTCCATATTCTATTAATCCCTCTAACGTGAATGTTTATATGATGAAAGGTGACACTTACATAGCAACTAGGGAACACGATTACAGAATTCCAAAAACTTTTGAAAAGGTTAAGGAAGTCGTAAACCCATTTGTTCCTCTCTAGATTGAGAAGGTGATGGGAGAAACAATGACATGAATCCCTAAAGGGGCATTCAATAAATCTTCTCATAATCTGAAGGCGAGGGCCACCCAAAATTACTCTGTGGTGGAGGATTTGTCACAAACCCCTTGCGCAATGTCTGCTTTGGAGGTCCTCTAGAGCTTCCCTTCATAGAGAAAGGCTCTGTTGTTCACTTTGGGATATGTTGAGACCTGTAATCCGGGAAGGATCATGATTGATACAACTTACTTGAAACCTCATCTCCCTTACCACGTTGCATTTCAGATAGTAGTGGGTCACCCCAAAAAATATTTTACTCGAAATATTTCCCGCATGGTGGTTGATGAGGGCACCTCAACATGTGTGATGTCGTTGATGTGTTGAAAGGCCATTGGCCAACCCATTTTGTCTCTGTCACCCAATATGCTTACTTCTTTTGATGATCATTCTTTCAGACCACATGGAATCATTCCTTCTTTCCACATGCAATTAGGAGGAAAGACCATGTGTGTCGAAGTTGAAGTGATAGATGTGCCTCTCGATTACAACCTTCTATTAAGAAGGAGTTGGACCTATGCAATGCATACAATGGTTGCCACAGTTTTTAGGGTCTTGTTGTTTCCACATGAGGGTCGAATCATAACCATTGACTAGTTTTCCTTCTCTCAGCCTGACCCTTCATCGGGGGCATCCATGGTCCCGATGATTCATAACCCTCAGCCCAATGTAGTCAATGTAGGGGTTGGTTTGTGCCCACCGTTGATGGGTAATTTTGATTACCCACCTCCCTCTAGTGATGCCAAGATGATATTGGTTGTCGTCGACTAGCCTAGTGCTGAAATATTTAGAGTGTAGTCATTCTAGATGACTTATTGTAATGATCCATCGAATCTACCTTCCCCATCAGCCTCAATGGAAGGGATAGGGTATCCTAGAATTTCCATGACCTTGTCCATGGCAAAAGTTACGTACAGTATTGTCTAGCAATCTTCAACCGACCCCGATCCCACTCTCGTATAGGAGTTAGATCGAGTTCTCGAGCCTATATGTTCTCGAGGTTCCCTCGCCACTACCAATTCTTTAGACTTGGTCCTTCTCTCTGATAAGGAAATTTTAGAGGCATTGACCAGTCTGGACAGACCCTGGGATGATCTCCATCACAGATATTATTTCCTCCCAGAGTTAAGAAGAATAGAGGCAGGCAGATTCATGTTGACTATGATGGGAGATAGGTATTGTCTTATTAATCCTCTGGCTATGCACGCAGTTTATGCCGATGGTAATATGGAAACTATCACTGAAACGATACCTATTGGCATATCCAGAACCCCTGGTGTTGTGGAGAATGTATTCGTCGGAGTGGAATTCTCCCTCGAGGAGATTTGGATCTATAAATATTTATTTAAGGAATTTTGAAACGTTTTCACCTGGTCTTACGAGAAAATTCCAGGCATTGATCCAAGAATCATCGAACATGAAATAACAACTTACCCTGATGCCAAGCCAGTCCGATAGAAGCTTCACCCGGTGAATCCTCTGAATGCAGAAGCTATTAAGGATGAAGTAGAGAAATTTCTCAAAGTTGGTTTCATCTACCTTGATCAGCTGACTCAATGGGTGTCAAATCCCATTCTAGTTAACAAAAATCAAGGTACAATTCACGTGTGTATGGACTTCCATGATTTGAGCAAGGCATGTCCAAAGGATAATTTCCCCACCCCGTTCATTGACCAGATTGTCGATGAATGCGCAAGCTGTGAGGTATTTTATTTCATGGATGGTTTTTCGGGATACAACCAGATACAGATTAATCTCGAAGACCAGCATAAAACAACTTTTATCTATCCATGGGGTACATTTTCTTATTGGAAGATGTCGTTTGTCTTGAAGAATGTTGGAGCCACTTTTCAATGGGCCATGTCTTTTCCTTTCCATGAACTTAGACACATAGTCGAGGCTTATCTTGATGATTTAGCATCACGATCTCATAAGAGAGTTGATCATCCCGCGCACCTCCGACTACTCTTTGAGCGATGTCTCTACTATCGAATTCGCCTGAATCCAAACAAGTGCAGTTTTTGCGTGACGTCGGGATGTCTGCTAGGTTTCATAATTTTGACAAGAGGGATAATGGTCAATCCTCTGAAGGTTGAGGCAATAGTTCAGTTTCCTCCCCCATGAATAGTGCCTCAACTTAAAATCTTACAATGTAAAGCCAATTTTGTTCGGCGTTTTATCGTAAACTATGCCAAAATCACTAAAGGGTTCATGCATTTATTGAAAAAGGGAGTCTATTTCTATTGGTACAAAGTCACTCAACACTCTTTAGAAGCGTTGAAATTCACCCTCTCGTCTTCCCCTCTGCTCCGACCTCCCAATTATAATAAAAATTTCTTATTGTACTTGGATGTTGCAGAGTCGACCATTGGTATGGTCTTGGTTCAAGAGGATGAATTGCTCAAAGAGCATGTGATTTATTACCTAATTTGAGGCCTATTTGGACTAGAACTCAATTACTCCCATGTGGAGAAGCTTGCGTTGGCAACAGTGCATGTTGTCCAGTGGTTCCATCATTATATTTTGCATCGTAAGACCACTATCGTTTCCATTGTGAATCTATTTTAATACCTTTTGACATGACGTGTCATCGACGGAAAGATCAATAGATGGATAATTATCCTCCAGGAGTTTGACTTTGATTTTGTTTCTGTGAAATCCAAAAAGTCACTGGTCTTTGTGGAACTTATCTCGGAACTTTCGGTCGAATCAAGTGATGTTACACCTAAAGAATCGTCGATTAAAGGAGATATTTTTTTGATTTCATCTTCGGACCCATGGTATGGAGATATACTAGTCTATCTATAGACTTTGAAGTGCTCCACCTCTACTTCTCGTGATGAGTGTTGACGTATATTCCATCAAGCACAAAACAATCTCATCCATGATGACACTTTGTATCATTGAGGTGTAGATTGAATCCTTCGATGGTGCCTCATTCACAAAGAAGTGGAAATCGTTCCTAACAACTTTAACACTAGAGCATGTGGTGGTGATTTGTCTAGGTTGGAAACAACCCAAAATATTCTATGATCATGTTACTTTTTGTCGATGTTGATCAAAGATTACTTTGAATCAGTTAAGAAGTGCCACATGTGTCATATCTTCTCTCAGAAGATGAGGGCACACCCCACTCCCATGTTTCCCGTCATTACTGTTGGTCCCTTCACCAAGTGGGTCGAGGCTATGCCAATATTTAATAATGATGGCAAGACAATAACTCTCTTTATTTTCAATCAGATAGTAGAAAGGTTCGACATCCTGAAGGCATCTGTCACTTACCATGGTAGTCACTTTTATAACAAAATGATGTATGAGTTAACATCAAATCTTAGGTTGAGGCAAGAGCATTCATCACCCTACTACCCACAAGTGAATGGTCAGGTGGAAGATGTGAATACGTCCCTCAATACTATTTTGCAACGAATAATCGATTCTTCCAAGTCCAATTGGAATTCGATGTTAAGTCCAATTGGCATTCGATGTTGTACTCAACATTATGGGCCTATCGAATGTCTATAAATATTGCCACTAGTTTCTCATCTTTTCAAATCGTTTATGGGCTGGAAGCAGTCTTGCCAATAGAGTGATATATCCCATCTCTAAAGTTGGTAGTAGAGTTATTGTCAGACATTTCACCACTTGAGGAATGCTTATTATATCTCGAGCAACTTGATGATAAATGTCGTGATGTAGCCTTGTCCAACGAGGCTCACAAGCAATGAGTCAAGTGTCAGTATGATCGGTCCATTCCTCCTCATATTTTCTTCGAAGGCGACCTTGTCCTTGTCTACGACCAATATAAGGATCCTCTGGGGGCAGGAAAGTTCAAACCCATGTGGTTCAAACCTTTCATAGTGAAGGAGGTCTTAAATCAGGGAGCTTATCGTCTGGTTGAATTTGACGGAAATGCTTTCACGAAGCCTATAAATGGGCTCTACCTAAAGAAGTATTACTTGTAGGTGGGTCGCCTTGGGTGAATTCTTGTACATATGTATAGTTATTATACAATTACTTTTTGTATTTTTTGTTTTATGGATGTCTCGTTATTTATGTCATCAATTTTACTATGGAAGATGTCAAGTGAATCATAGGTGTTCATTGGGTTCACGAACGTTGCTAGCCGACACACTAGGAGGCTTGCTTCTGCAGCTTGGGTGATTTTCACGCCTCAGGGCCAGTTTCTATCTTTTGGAGGTATTTGTCTAGGTGATGCCACAAATAATGTCATCGAGTACAACATAGTGATAGATTTTCTTCATGACGCTTTGTCACATGGTGTCTCTCACCTCTGGGTCTACTTAGATGCACAACTAGTTGTGTCCCAGTTAAATGGCGTTTACTGCATTTATGGTCCTACTTTACACCGATGATTCCTTAGGGTACGTCTTTTAGAACGTTTCTTTTATTACATTACATATATCCATGTTCCTAGGAGATTAAATCAAATAACAGATACTTTAGCTAATCAATTATTAGATTGGAATATTGCACACACATACACATGTACATACATTTGTAAAAATGTGATCCATAAGACATAAAATATGTAAATACATATATATATATATATATATATATATATATATATATATATATATATATCAAAAAGTGTCAGAGTACATCAGTGAGCATGAACGCCTTAAAAATACATGTTCGGTATACATCACGGGGCTTATGCCCTTAAAAATATACAAAAGAGTTCCCTAGGAATGTAAGTGGTCCATCCTAGCTAAGAATGAGACTTTTTGGCCCTACCATAGTGAACAACGATGTTTTCCAAATGTCGAAAGAGTTGGACCCAAGTACGTGGCACCCTAACGAATAAATAAGCTCAAGATGTTGAGCTCTCATGATTTCATCTTCTTTGGAAAACACTCCCGATGTTGCGACATCTTTGGATAAATGTGGGACCAAGGACTTAAGGAACCACTCCAGCAGGAATGCTGGTGGGACTAGCACTTTAATCACACTCTTATAGCATCTCCATTCTCGGATGTGATCAGAGATATGGTCCTCTTTTGTCTGCTCGAAATTGGCCAGCAATTTTGTGCCGGTGTCATATCTCACAGGTAATTGGAAATGGTTTAGGAAATACATTGCCAATTCACTGAAGGAAGATTATATTGAGCGGTCGAGCTCAATGTACCATTTCATAGCACTCCCAATGAGAGTGCGTTGAAAAAATCGCAATTGTACGGAGTCGTCTTTCAACGAATTAGAAGAGCACCAAAGGTGAAAGGTAGTCACATGATCTCCTGGATATTTGTTAGGCTTGGCTTTGAACTTTGGTGTGTCTGAAGGAAACTACGTTAGCATAGGGGTCCAATGTGGATCGTGACATATAGGGTCATTCAACAACCTTGTCAAGTCTGGAAAATGCAAGGTTGCCAGGAAAGGGAGTTTGGGTTGTTGGTGATAACCATGGAAAAAGGGGCCTAGAGTTTGACTAACACTAGGTTGCCATGAAAAGTTGGGTTGAGGGCCAGGGTTCTGATAAAAACCATGGCCATGAACAGCGTATGGATTCGACACTTGAGGAGACATCATCAGTTGATTTCCAAAATAGGACGTTGACGGTTGGGCGTGCATTACATTCGAAGGACTTTGGGAAGGGTTTCCCCATGTTGATCCCATGGGCATAGGTCTTGCGCCTTGGCTAGTGTTCCATTGGTTGTGAAAGGAATTTCCCCCGATCGACATTCCTGACGAGGGAACTGATCCCTGTCAAGAATTCCAAGGTCCTGGTAAAGAATAAAATCTTGGGTTTTCCCCCTGTGCAGGAATAGTACCCTACATAGGATTAGTTTGTCCATAATTGGGGTTGCCCACGGTCGAGAAAAAAGATGATGAGAAATTGTTGTTACCAAATGCACCAAACAAATAAAAGAGCATCAAACCTACCAACATATTATGAGAAGGTGGTCCTTAACTCCCTGCTCGAAATGAACTATGGTTTGTGTTCGGCCCAGCGGAATGCTGGTGGGCACCGCCAAGCGAAGGGGACAAAGAAGGAATATGATCTCATACATAAGGGAAATTGTTAAAGGGAGATGAAATTCCCCATGGGTCCTTACAGAGGAGCGTTGGAGTTCCCTACCCCCAGACCTAAGGTCTATAAAGTGGAGTAGGAAAGTACAAGGATTGTACCTGAGCTAGGCATCCTGTATGAGAACGGAGGGTGTCTCGCACTCTATGTGAAATGAGTAGTGGTCGTTGCCAAAGATAGGATCATACCACTGCTTGAGGTAGAGGCAGTTGAGACCATGGTGGCTCGGACTGGCGATGGTGGGTTAGGAGGTGAAACACCCCTTGTGGTGATAGTCGTAGTGGGAATAGGAGAATTCCCGGAAGAAGTGGCAACATTTGTTTCCATTGCTGCATGTGACACTGTCTGGTGCTTGTAAGGATAAATATGTGATCCAGGTGGATATTGGTGGCCAACCACCTTCTCCAATTGGCCCAAAACATGTTTCTGACAATTTTGGTAATTTACTATTCTTAGCAGTTTTTAACTTTTGGGGCCATTTTGAGGCCCTAAACGATGTTTTTTTCAGAAAAAGGGGAGCAACATGGATTGTAGATCAATTTTTCTCATCCAAAATTTGTATTCCTTCGATAGATATTTCCAACGAGCTATCATACGCCTAAAACGGAGATCGTATGCAAAAGTTATGACCCCGGGAAGTTGATGCACCAACTTACCCAAACGACGCCCACATGACTTTTGGCGCTTCATCTCCCAGGGTTAGGTTTTGGGATGTCTAGGATTTTTGGCATTCCTTCTTATTGTAAAAATTCCTTCAGAGCCTCATAGTAATTATCTTCTTGTGAATGTCAGTATCTGTCACATCTCTTCTCAGAGATAAGCTACCACCATTCTAGCGAGTCTTTCACTCTGTACTTTTACAGTATCTGTACATTTATTCCATTAATAGAAATCATGTATTACTGTATATTTCTGACTCTTGTTATATTTCTACTATATATATGTTATATTGTTGTCTCTCTTGCAATATCTATGAATATTTTTGTGTTATATCTCCTCTCTCATTTCGTGCCAAAAATAATATGGATCAGTGGTATCAGAGCATGCTGCTCTTGATCGTTTTTAGTGCATGTCCCTGATGAGGTCTGAGTATAGAAAGTTGGGTCTCAAGCTTGTCTCTCTTGAGGGAAATCGCTCTTACACATTCAAGAAACCCTCAATGGTGGAAGAAAATAAAAACAACAGAGTAGACGATCCTATCAGTCTGTTGCTTGAGCAAGCTCTCAAAAGACAAAGGGACGAAATGATGGAGAATTTTTCCCACATTCTTCAACGACCTCCAGATAGCATTAGGTGCATCTTCATCAAGCGACCACTTTGGAGGTACCTCACCTTTCAAGGTACAGGTTAATTTTGATATTCCCATATTTGAAGGTCAAATAGATACAGATACCCTAGATAAATGGTTAAATCTACTAGAAGGTTATTTCTCTATTCATAATTTTTCCAACAAGGAAAAGATCACCTTCGAACTCCTTAAGGCTCTCCCCCATGTCAAACATTGGTGGGAAACTTATTGGGAGCAAAGTTCCACAGAGGAGTCTGGAATATATGGGGCCGATCTCACTTGGGATTTTTTTGTGGATGCGGTAAAGGAACAATATTACCTTGTTGGCAACTATGAGGACCATTACATGAGATGGACCACAGTACAACAAGAGAGGGGCCAAGCAGTTCCATATTTCACCAATACCTTCCATACCTTGCACACCAAGCTGGGTATCAAGGACTCTCAACAACATTTGGTTTTGAAATACCGTGGGGCTCTACACAGATACATCCAAACTGAAATGAAGTTTTTGGACATCTCATCACTCGATGTTGCCTATCAATATGCTGTTAAAATCGAGCAAAAATTTAAGCACCAAAACAAATGGGAATTCGGGTCTGCAAATACGCAACAACCAAAGTATGACAAAGACAACTGTAACAAACAGTCTCCCGAAAACCAGTCCAAGACACAGGAAAAGAAGGGTCACGGGAAGACAAAGAAGGACACCATAAAATGGTGCGATTTCCACAAAATCCCCTGGAACAACACCGATGAATGTCGCTCAAAACAGTCATTGATGGCTAAGATCAAAGACAAGGATCCAAACCCTGATTCAGAATCTAATTCTGAAAATACTGGTAAAAGACAAATCATCGACGCAGACTCCACTACTATTGTCGTGACCACAACAATTCAACCAGAAGAACCAACAGATTCAGAAGAGGGGGAGCACTTTTTTCATTCACAGATGTGGGTGAAGGAGACCCCATTTAATTTTATTTTTGATAGCCGAAGCCAGAAGAACCTCATCTCAACAGAGGTCGTCAAACAGTTGGGATTGTCGATAACATGACACCCACAACCATAAAACATCGGGTGGCTTCGCCAAGGACAAGATCTTCGTGTCAGCCAACAGTGTCGATTGTCATACGACATCCAACCCTTCAAGGATGAGGTATTATGTGATGTTGCCCCACTGGATGTCTATGATGTTCTCTTGGTCCAACCATATATGTGGAAACGACATGCTATCTATGAGTATAGACCATGTAGTGTCATTATTACTCTGGGGGGTCATCTCTACAAGATACCAGAGGTAGTTCCAACTACTACCCCACCTAAACAGTGTCACAAGGTAGTATCTCATACTACAAAATTCATCTTCTCCACAATCTGTTCAAAAGGGGAACAAAAGGATACTATAACCACTACAGCCTCGGCCCAAACACCTTCTATCCAACAGAAGCAGGTCGACAAGGTTGCAACAAAGAACAAATATTTCTTCTACACACAGTCATCTAAAATAGCCAGACTGGTTAAAAAGGTCCAAACCTTCCAACCAAAGGTTTGTGATAACCTTCAACAAGCTAAGCAATGCCACTTCTCCAGCAAGGCAAGCAAATCACCAAGATTTAGATTCAGCAATCGCTTTCCCCTCTCCCCTGGGAACTCAATGCAATGGAGACCATTACTTCCTAAGGAGGGAGGATTGATCTAGGTGGATATCAGTGGCCACCCACCTTCTCCAACTGGCCCAAAACATGTTTCTAACAATTTTGGTAATTTACTATTTTTAGTAGTTTTTAACTTTCGGGGCCATTTTGAGGCCCTAAACGATTTTTTTTTAGAAAATCCTTTGATAAAGTAATTTATCTTTCAACATATAAATTGTTATTCCAATAAAAACTTGAACAAACATAAATTACCTTATTCAACAAAAACCAAAAAGATGATTCGAAACTTTGTTTAAGTGCTCTAGAAAACCACCATGTATCGATATTGATCCTTCGATTAAGCCTATGGAACATAGGGAAGAAATAAAGAAAGAAAAGAATACAACCACAATCAATAATAGAAATGCTTTGAAATCCCTATCCTTGAGCTTATATATGTCTGTCCATCTGATGAATTGTGTTAAATGTGTTAGGAACAAAGCCTATTTATACAATTTGGTGCAAAATGAAACGATACGACATGTCATTTCATTTGTTCCGATGGACAAAATTCGTTCGATAGCCTTTCGCTCGAAAGAATGGTTTTTCAGACGAAAACATTGGAAACCGTTCAGTTTTGACGGTTTCCGTTAGATTTTAGTCTTTCGGCCAAAATATTAGTTTTTCAGTCGAAAGATTATTTCAGCCAAAAAAAGGAAATTGGGACTGAAAACTAAAACCAGAGAATTTCCCCAAGCGTAACTGAACTTCAGAGGTTGCGAACTCCTACAAATACTGATAATTTGGTTTCGAAAATGACACCATCATTTCCAAAGTTGAATCTACTTTCAATTCTTATAATTTGTTTTCATTTTCTTTATTTTTATCTATTTTTATTTAATTTAAAAAAAAAACACTACATAATATTTTCAGCAGACATTATGATTCAGTGAAATGAAATATCGGTATCTCTAAAAATATACAGTGAAAACATTTGAAAAAAATATATTCATAATCCTTAAACTGTTCTTTTCAAAAGGGTATCTTTAAATTTTAAATTAATTAAAAATTAAGATAGATACAAGGTGTAGAAAAACATGTGCTTAAAATCTGCAACGTTTTCAGCTTGGACAACTTCAAAAAATTCTAGAAATTATAATATTCATCTGTTAGATTCAAAATTATAGTCATAATAAAATAGATTCTTTGTAGATTGTTTCAGTGTATTTTGTTTCTTAAAAACATAAGTTTAATAATAGATACATTTTTGTAGAAAAAAGTAACTCATTATCATTCCTTTCATGTTTAAGGAACATACTGTTAAACAATTGTCAAATTGACATATCAAATCGTGATAAAAAAAAAATTGAAAAATAGTCATTAGAAAGCTAACACAATTCTTCACAAGTTGTGTTTTTACTGTAAAGTGAAATTATAAATAAAAAAAATACTTTTGTATGCCGGAAGTTGAAGAACTTGTGAAAATACAATTTTTTTTCTCATAAAACAAGCAAAAGTGTAACCCATCTTCATGATTTCATCCATACCTATGACTCAGGAAGATAATCAGGCTCCACAACCAACAATATCCGACTTGGAGACTGATCACAACAACTCCACCATTTTTGTATATGCTAGAATATGATCCTTCTTGGACCTGACAAATTTCTCATCTTCACCTTCATGCTTGAAGACCAACTGAAACTAAGCAGGAACTCAGTTTCTCTCTGGTTACTCCCTTTGTTAACATGTCTACAACATTTTGGGTAGTATGTATCTTTTCCAACTTAAAATTCCCATCTTCCAAGATAGATCATATAAAATGGTACCTGAGTTGTATATGCTTAGTATTTGAATGGAAGGCTGAGATCTTTCAAGGATGAATGGAACTCTCGCTATCACAGTACAACCTACTATTCTCCTACTTCTTTCTCAATTCCTCCATAAACCTCTATAACCAAATCATTTCTTTACTACCCTCTGTAGTAGTAACATAATCTTCTTCTGTTGTTGAAAGTGCAATGACATTTTGTAGTTTTGAAATCCAACTTACTATTGTTCCACCTACAGTAAAAACATACCCTTTGGTGCTCCTCCTTCTATATTTATCACCCACCATATCATAATCAACATATCCCTGTAGAATAGTGTTTGAACCTCCAAAAAATAATGCATGAGTAGAAGTACCTCTCAAATACCTGAGAATCTACTTTACTACCTGTTGGCATAGGGGAAAACCCTGGGTTCAATGCTTCAACAACACACCAACAACACCCTAAATACCAACCCTTTTGGCAACACCTATGAAACAGGAGAAGTCTCACCTGAGGTAGAAGCAGGGGGGTTAGAGGACTCAAGTGTTTGTAACCAAGCTAGGACACAGATCTGTGATAATAACACTTCATAGAGTGTTCTAGAAACACTTAGAAGGTGAGATGAATTAGTTCATTAGCTTCATTAACATAAAAAACAAACCCTAATATAGGTCAGCACAATAAAGATTAAACACTTCAATCATTTAGCACATAACATTGGGTTAGATCTAAAATTAATTCATCCTTAACACAAATAAAGCACTAAGCATCAACAGATCTACCTAACATACATAATAAGGAAAGCATTGAGTAGATTATTAACATAACCAAAAAAGCACAAAGCAAGCCAAAGACACAAGATATACGTGATTCACTCTAGTGTGGAGCTACATCCACCAACTGATTCATCTTATTTATTATTATTCAATCTCTTACATTCAACTGCTCTTGTGCACTAATCCACAGAGCCAAGCTTCGCACCAGTCAAGAGATTTGTGTACTCAGCACCAGATCCTCCTTCCCAAAACTAGGTCAAGGCACAGATCCAACTCCTCTATAGAGCATAGAGCCTTAACACATACATTCCATGGCACAAAGTCACTCAAGATACTTGCACTTATCTCCACAAGATATTTTTTCTTCTACTATACATTCTTAAACTTATTTATACTTTTGCATTTCCTTACAAAAGGGCCTAAACATGGGAGAACCCATGGGTTGACATCCCATAACCCATTACTAGAACCCTAAAGAACCCCTTGTTGGGTCCACATAGCCCACAAAACAAGTGAGATCCGCAATCTCAACTCTGCTTGGGTGCTCCATCTTCAACCAGCCTGTCGAAGTCCAAAAGTGGTCCAAACTTGACCAAGGTTTCCTCAAAACTTGGTCGAGGTCCAAAAAACCCCCAACACTCACCTGTGACTCATGCCGAGTCACTCAGTTCTGGTCAATGCCGCTTTGAAGGCCTCGAGATTTACTCGAGCTGCCTCGACTTGATGCTTCACCTGAGACTCCTACTCAACGAGCTGTTGGATCATTTGCTCTGTAACAGGCCCTTCTAGGTGCTTTTCTACTGTCACAACCACTTGGTCCAATTGTGATCCTTGTCCTTCAATTTCTTCAAACACCTTGAAGGATTCATCCTGCACAGGTTTTAGTTTTTGCGCAACTTCCATTACTCTTCCATGGAAGGCATTAATATGTTGTTGTACCGTGCGTTGTTCCTAGGAACTCTTCATTCTTTCAACTACGGTGAGCATATTCATCTATGCCTGCATGGAGAAGGCCTGATGTTACACCTCCTGTAACTCTGCTTCCAATTTCCTTAGCTTTGGATATTTTGTGAGGAATTCATAATTCTTCTCACTTCTATTGCTCAGTTGTTTTCATTCTGAGGAGAGGGCTCTGATCCTTACTACTTTGTTCTTGGTGGCTTCCTCCCTCTGGTCGCACACTTCTTGGGGGGTGTTCGGTACTGCTTGGATTTCCAACTCTATTATCCTTACTTGAAGCTACTGGATGTTCTTAGTGAGCTTCAACACTTGAACCTCGATCGACTCATGTTCCTCCTTTGCCAAGTTTGACACAGAGCGACATGCTTTATTCACTGCTTCTTTGACCGTAGCTCATTCTGCGAGGAACTACTCATTTTCTCTTTGTATCTTCGCTTTTTCCTCCTAGAGAATAGCCCGAAACTCTTCTTTCTCATTTTCATAGGCATTTAGATAGTACCGTGCTACTCATAATTTCTCTAAGACTTCCTCTTTCTCTTGTTTCAAGGCTTTTGTAGCCTTCTCCTTCTCTTCTTGGTCTTTCTGAAGTCGAGCCTCTGTCGCATATGCAAGTCTTCTCAATTAGGCTAGTTCATCCCCCAATTCTGCAATCTATGACGAGGAAGGCGTAGTAGGTACTGCGTAGACCGAACGGATATCTTGATGTACTTCGTTCAATTCTTTTTCGATCCTGCCATATAGTTTGTCCTGCTTCACTACATATCTCTACAATATGTCCTCGAAAGCATCCTCCATGGCTCTACAGACCAAAATGATGTCATCTTCCATGATCATAGCCTCTAACTAGGGCTTATGGGTGCACGTATTCTTTCTTGTTGAAGGTTTCTGCGGATAAATATTCCTCTTCTAGAGTGTTATTGTTTCAGCAGGGGGATCTTTCAGTGGTGTAGCTTCACCTTCTTCTTGATTTTCTCCTTCATCCCCTCCTCCTTGTCCAGTTGCTTCATCTCCTCCTCCTAGAGAGCCAGATCCATTTTCTTCAGAGGTGTTGTCCTCCTCATTAGTCTCTATATTCTGGACTTCCTCCTTTTTGTTCTTCTTCTTTGTCCCATTGGACTATCCAACATGCTTGACCTGGGTGAATAGGGGGATTCCTATGATCTCAGTGTCAGAGAGTTTTGCATCACCAATAGGTACAAGGAACTCCTTGGGCCATTCCTTTGTGATCTGCTCCATGTCCTCATCTTTTAGTTTGTAATATGACTGTAACTCTTCCTTTCTCTCATCTCTGTACGCAGTGATATAGATAAAATGCAGATCTACATGAAACTTGGCTATTGTTCTATATGGGTGCAATGTGCGCGGTGTCATGCGTGGAAATGACTCAATGGAAACCTTCATTTGCTGATAATACACATGGAACACAATGTTGGACTGCCACTGCTTTGGCATGTCATTGATGTACCACAAGGTAGCAAACCTAGTGGCCAATGACTCTAATGGTCCAATCTCCAAAAATGTGGCTCCTTTAGGCATTTGCCAAGTGACAAATGCAATCAACACGATTATCCAACTAAAGTGGAATTCATATCCCAGATCTTGAGCTTCGTGACAGTCTTTCTCGAGTTCATTGACAAGGTAACTCACCCAATTCATCTGCATCCCCTCCACACATTTTCCTATGAAGTCCACCATGAACCCGGTGACCTGTGTTGGGCGGTTCTTTCTTACAATATTTCCATCTATGAGTTGGTAGGAGAGGCGCACTGCGCCATCCTGGATAGAGGATACCTTGTAGCCTCGCTTTCCCTTTTTGACTTCACTATAAGACTCCTTGATGTGCTATGCTAGGGAGCGGTCTGAGGCCTTCCCTAGGTAAAATTGCTGAGGGTCGGGTCCCTTCATGCTTAATCCTATAATCAAGTGGATCAGCACCGGATCCATAGTAATCCGTCGGTCAATCCACAGGTATCCTCCATGGTAACATGACAAGAGGAGTTTAATGCAATCATTAACCTCCTGGTGATGGCCAAAATGGGGAATCTTCATCACATTTAACATGGTGGATTGTGCTAGCTTCTTAATCCCAGTTGTCTTTGTTAAGTATTGGTGGTGTGCGAGCATAGCATAGTTCTTCCTGTCTCTGAGATTAAAGTAGTTGTTCTTCAATAGTGGGATCTTTCCTAACTGACTCCCAACTATGCATATTCATTTTGGGATGTATGCAGTGATCAGGGTGTACTCATAGCCTCGTGGGATGATGTCATAGTTAACCATTGTAGCCAAAGGTGGGATATAGTCTGGTAATATTGACGGGATCTACTTTGTATTAGCCATATCACTGTGATGCTTACTTCGCTGCTCGGTTGTAGGGTTGACACGACCTGAACGTCATCCAGTCGAAGGGGAAGCCTGGAGTCCCCTAGTTGACAATGCATGTACACCTTAAGATAATGGTTTATCAGCCATCAACTTCTTGAATATCTCCTCAAAAAACTTCTCTAATTCAGTAGGTTCGCCCGACATTCTCACTATTAATCAAACAGGTCGGGGTAGGCAAATGGATAAGTAGGGTAGACAAATGGACAACGATGTCTTTTTTCTGATAACATAGCTCAACACACAATAAATTCTCTGTTAGCTCAGTTAATAATGGGTATAAAAAAGTGGTCCTGACGTAGAGTTCGATTGGTTAGATAAGCAAGGCCTCATAATAGATTTTTCCAATGGATAGGAATGCTTCCATCAATGCAAATATGTCCATTATGGCATTGTCTCAATGTCCCAAAAGTGGTACATCCACCCATAAATGTGTTTCCTAACCATTCCAGAGTGTCCTTCTAATGGGAGAGATGCCTCCAACGGTCATATAGCTTCTCCAGGGTGAAGTCTCATTCTGTGCGGTCCTGTCGTTCTGACGAGGTTCAAATCCTGCGAACCTGCCTCTTGCGAGGTTCCAGTCTGTGAAGTCTTTCATCTGTTCTCTGTAGATTCCTGTATATTTTCTAACTTGGATTTCTTTTTAATGAGATTCCTTTCCCTATTTCATGTGATCTGAGTCTCTCTAACTATTTATGGATTACTCTTTCCATTCTTATTCTTATCTTCTCCTAGTGTAGTGACTTCATACTACTGATGTGATCTCAAAGGGTTCAAAGTTAATATCCCTTCTCTTATTAATTCTAGGGTGGGTATTCTTCTTTCTTGCATAGATAGGTCCTTCAAACCTTCTTGTGTTCTTTCAACCTCGACAACTAATTCTTTTGCCTTCTGTTGCTTCAACTTATACTCTCGTTCTTCTATTAGTCGGTCTATCTTTCTCACTATGAAATCCCTTAGTACTTGTTTTTTTATTTTTTGTAGCTTCTTCCTCTGCTTTCCTTTTGATCTAATCTTTCTCAATCCAAGTCTTACCTAGTAGAAGTGAGAAATGGGCATTGTTCTCAACAAACTTAATTACTTCAAATTCTTATTCAGTCGATGTTCCATGAATAATAATAGGTACATTAGTAACTCTTCCACATAGGGTTATCAACTTACCTTTAAAAAAACCTATCCTTCCCAATGAAGGTACCATAGTAGGCTTTCCCAAAATTTCCCAAGTGCCTTTTGTCATAATATTCACTTGTGTTTCTTCATCCAAGACACAGTCTATGTCAAAGTCTTCTATTATTGTACTTATGCATTGTTTTACTTTCAGGATCTCTGGTAAGATGACATCTTTGTGAACATCCATTCTTTCTTTCAACTATGATAACATAGTTTAAGCTTTCTCTGATTCTTTCTCTTTATGATTCTCTAAAATGTTCTTAGTCTCTTGACTTCCTTCATAGTTTCCTTGTCTCATGTTCATTCTTTCAACTTTAGCAATCATCCTTGGACAATCCTCAACTTCAAGACCAACAATTTTACAACAAAGACAAATAGGACCTGTACCGGGGAATTCCTTCGCAATATATCTCGGTCTTCTGCAGTTATAATACGATGTCAATCCTCTTTTTCTTTTATATGTTCCCCAACCTATTTTGTACTACACACTAGTATCACGGTGTTGGACCTATGATCTGCAAAAAATCTTTCTAGGTTCTTGCATCCACTTATTAGTCCAAAAATCCTTTCTATGCATAGGAATAACATATCTTTCTTCATTTCTATTAGCTCTACTTAGATCAAATATTTCTTCTAACTGATCCATAGCTTTCAAACTAGGATATAATCTATTAAACATATTTGAATCCATGCTTTTAGAAAAAAAAAATCACTTATCTTACTCTTATCAAAGCACAAATCTTTAACTCTTTTAAGATCTTAACTCTTTTCTTTAGATTGGACTTCTCTCTTAGCACACCGATTCACAATTCAAGTAGAGTATTGTGCACTACATCAATAGATCTATGCATAAATCTTCTCTTTTCTTTACTTCAGCTCTCAGCAATCATATTTTCAAGTCTCGGCAATGGAACCATTTGTTGGCACAGGGGAAGACCCAGGGTTCAATGCTTCAAAAATGCACCAAAAAAACCCTAACTATCGGCCCTTTCGGCAACACCTACGAAGCAGGAGAATTATCACCTAAGGTAAAAGTAGGGGGGGTTACAGGACTCAGGTGTCTGCAACCAAGCTGGGACATAGATATGTGATAATAACACTTCCTAGAGTGTTCTAGCAACACTTAGAAGGTGACATGCATTAGTTCATTAGCTTCATTAACATCACAAAATAAACCCTAATATAGGTCGGTGTAGTAAAGATTAAACACTTCAATAATTTAGCACATAGAATTGGGTTAGATCCAACATTCACTCATCCTTAACACAAATAAAGCACTAATCATCAACAGATCCACCTAACATACATAATAAGAAAAGCACTGAGAAGATTTTTAACATAACGAACAAAGCACAAAGAAAAACAAAGACACAAGATATATGTGGTTCACCCCAGTGTGGGGCTACGTCCACCAACTGCTTCATCTTCTTTATTATTCTTCAATCTCTTACATTCATCTGCTCCTATGCACTACGCCACAGAGCCAAGCTTCGCACTGGATAGAAGATCTATGCACTGAGCACTAGATCCTCCTTCCCAAAACTAGATCAAGGCATAGAGCCAACTCCTCTATCGAGCACAGAGAATTAACATATACATTCCATGGCACAAAGCCGCTCAAGATACTTGCACTTAGCTCCACAAGTTATTGCTTCTTCTACTATACATTCTTACACTTATTTATAATTTTACATTTCCTTACAAAAAGGCCTAAACATGGGAGAACCCATGGGCCGACATCCCATAACCCATTACAAAAACCCTAAAGAACCCCATTTATGGGTCCACATAGCCCGCAAAACAAGTGATATCTATGATATCAGCTCCGCCTAGGCACTCCATATTCAACCATCCTAACGAAGTCCAAAAGTGGTCCAAACCTGGCCAAGGTTTCCTCAAAACTTGGTTGAGGGCCAAGACTACCTTCCAATGTCCTTTACCTATATTTTTCATATACCTGCTCACAACTCCCATTGCATGTGCAATATATGTTCTTGTGCAAACCATCTCATACATCAAGATGCCAACTGTTGATGAATAAAGGACCCTGGATATGTATTTGATCTCTTCTTGTGTATTGGGATACATTTCCTTATTTAATTTGAAATGGTTGGCCAAAGGTGTACTAACTAGTTTTTCATTCTGCATTCTAAACCTCTCCAACTCCTTCTCTATGTAATCACCTTGATACAATGTCAATTTGCGATTTTTCCTGTCTCTTGTTATTCTCATACCAAGGATTTTCTTTGAAGCACAAAAGTCCTTCATCGCAAAAGAATCAGATACTTTCTTCTTCAGCACATTTATATCATGCATATTAGACCCTACAACAAGCATTTCATCTACATACAATAGTAAGATAATATAGCTTCCATTTTTATCCTTTTAAAATAAACATAGTGATCAAAATGACATCTACTATAACATTGTTTTGTCATAAACATGTCAAACTTCAAATACCACTGCCTTGGATCTTTCTTTAGGCCATACAATCTCTTCTTTAACCTACATACCAAATTTTCCTTCCCTTTTACCTCATACCCCTGTGGTTGTTGTATATAAATCTCTTCATCCAAATCCCCATGGAGAAAAGTCATTTTTACATCTAATTGTTCAAGATGTAAATCTTCTACTGCCACAAGACCTAAAATATTCCTAATTGAAGTCATTTTAACAACATGAGAAAATATTTCATCAAAATATATACCTTTCTTTTGTGCAAGCCTCTTTACAACAAGACTAGCCTTGTACCTCTTTTTGCCTTCATCTTCTTCCTTCAACATATAAACCCATTTATTCTGCAATGTTCTTTTTTGTGCAGGAGACTGAACCAAGTCCCAAGTCTGGTTATTTACCAAGGAATCCATTTCCTCTTTCATTCCTTGCTCCCATTTCCCTTTAGTGTTTACCTGCATTGCCTCTTCATAACTTTTTGGCTTACCAGAATCAGTCAATAGTAAATAATATAATGAAGGAGAGTATTGTTCAAGGGGTCTACTTAACGTGGTAGATATTCTAACAACACTTGCAGGATTTTGAGGTACTTGTTTCTCCTGTTGTTGTACATTTTATTTTCTAGTACCTTTGGAATTTATATTTTAGTGACCTCATCAAGCACTATGTATTTTGGTTTTTTTGCTTCCTATTTCCTTCCTTGCAATTGATATTTATACATGACCTTCTCATTGAATATGACATCTCTACTCCTAATGATTTTTTGATTTTCATAATCCCATAAGAGATAACCAAAATCATTAACACCATATCCAATAAATTCACACTTCTTTCATTTTAATTCAAGATTTGTTCTATTTTCTTTATCAATATGGACAAATGCTTCACAATCGAAAGGCTTCATAAATGAATAGTTTACCTTTTTACCTGTCCATGCCTCCTCTATAATGCCACCATCCAAAGAACTTGAAGGTCTTTTGTTTATCAATTAAACAACAATATCTACAACATCTTCCCAAAATTGTAAGGGAAACCCTGCATACAATCTCATAGTCCTTGAACACTCCATGATGGTCTTGTTCATCCTTTATGACACACCATTTTCTTGTGGTGTTCCTAGAACAATCTTCTCTCTATGAATCCCATGGTATGAACAATAATCATAAAATTCCTTGCTACATTATTCACCTCCATTTTTCAATCTGAGACGCTTCAACCTTTTTCCTATCTCATTCTCAACCAAAGCTTTCCATTTCTTAAAAGTATCAAAAACATCATATTTTTTTCGAATGTAATAAAACTAAGTTTTTATAGTTGTATCATGAATAAAAGTAATGTAATAACAAGAGCCACCAAGAGATGATACCTGAGCTAGTCCCCATACATTTATATGCAGAGTCTCTAACCTTTCACTCTTATTTTCTTTTCCAACTCTGAGAAATCTAACTCTCTTTTGTTTTCCATAAACACAGTGCTCATAGAAATCCAAATCAATTTGTTTAATATATGAAAACATGTTTCTTTTGTGAAGTATATGAATCCCCTTCTCACTCATGTGTCCAAGCATATGATGCCCCAGTGTTGTATCCACTCCCGTAGATACTAAAGAGATAGAAGAGTCAGTATTACCAGTACATAAATATAATGTACCTACCTTCTCTCCTTTTGCAATCACCATGATCCTTTGGTGACCATTCATGCCTTATTTGTAAATATGGATTTACAACCTTCATTTTGTAAATATTTGTAATTATATTTCCTTAGATCTGGAACATGTCTTACCTCTTTCAACAACCATTGGTTTCCATTCTTTTTCTTTATTTGTAGATTTCTCATTCCAACAATTTTGCATGGTGCATCATCACCCAAATGAACCTGTCCAAAATCACCTTGAACATAATCTATAAAATATTTCCTATGGGGTGTAGCATGAAATGAATCCCCTAAATCTACTACCCAAGACTCAAAAATATTATCTACAGAAATAATCAAAACATGTTGTAACACATCAACTGTTACATTTGCTTCTTGATTTTTCTCCTGTTATCCATATCTTTGTTTCTTTGGATCTTTGCATTATTTCTTCAGGTGTTCTTTCTTCCCACAATTCCAACACTCTATCTTTCCCAGTCTATATTTGTATCTTCCCTTCTTATAATTTCCATGGTTCCCTGAGCCCTTTCCTCTATTATTTTTTCTTCCCTTGTTCTTCATGTTTAATGCATTACTTGATGTCTCACCTGTGTTTTTCCATCGCATTTCCTTGCTAAGGATAACACCAATAACATCATCAAATTTTAGATTGTTTGAACTAGAGACAGAGTTACTTACAGCCATGACCAAGCCATTTTATCTTTCTAGCAATGAGAAAAATATTAAAATATCCCTAACCTCATCATCAAAGTCCACTTTTACAGAACTTAGTTGATTAGTAACCATATTGAATTCATTTAAATGATTTGCAACAAACCCACCTTCTGACATCTTCATATTAAATAACATTTTCATCAGAAATAACTTATTGGACGATGAGGGTTTTTCATACAGTTTACCCAATGCGTCCATCAAATCCTTCATTGTCTTTTATTTTCAAATATTGAAATCCATCGACACTACAAGGCTCAATTGTATCATTCCTAGTGCCTCTCTGTCAAGAACCTCCCATTCTTCATCCTTCATGGTTGTTGGATTCTTTTCTATTCCTCCTAATGTTAGGAACATATCCTTCTGATATAAATAATCTTCCATATACATCTTCCATAACTGGTAGTTTTGTCTATTAAATTTCTTGACCCTGAACTTTCCATCTTCTGCCATTGCTCCCACTCGAACCAGGAACCCTCTTTTCCTGCGAGTTACCTTTCACTCTGATACTAGTTGTTAGATAAACAGGATCGCAGAGCAATAAAATAAAAACAAATGCTGAAATAAAACACAGAAGATACACAATAAAATAGAGACATAGATATACGTGGTTCACCCAGTGTTGGCTACGTATACCATAGAAATTGCCAGGTCCTTTCTTTATTATTATCCAACAAATGAAGGGATACAACCTACAACACACCCGCTATAACTTCCTCTTCTTTCTCTCACAGTCTCCTCTCTCATAATATAATATTTTCAATAATACACAGATGCAATACAATTCTCTCATAAAAGAGGGTTTCCTTCTATGGAAAAAAACCCTAGCATAATCTCTACCTTCATATCTGTGACTTAATGATGAATGATCAATATTGACTATGAAATTACAGTATACATTTACAAGGTAATTTTTCCTTCAGGGGTTGCTAGCCCCCAAACCCCACAGCCAGGGGATGAGCCCCTTGGACCCTACACTGGGGAAATCACCCCCTACAACGTCCCCCCTGTGTGGCAGGGTGTACAGTCTTCATGGAATATAAACATGGCAGGAAACAAATACCTTTGAATCAGGAAGATAATCAGGATCCACAACCAACAATAAAGGTGGGAAAAATGTCAAATGATGGGTGGTAAGGGAAACACCATTGTGACCTCAAACCATGATGGACATCGATAAGACCCCTTCTTCTTTAGAGGTAAAGGACCTATAACTTTATTTTCATTCCATATAGGTGGAAAAGTGCCATGTCCCCAGATAGTCATTGTGGCACATGTCCACAAATTTTTTCTCTAATACCATTCTATAATCTTCCCAATAGCCTATCTGAGCCACATTGCTATGAAATCGACTATCATTCAAGTTAAATTTGGAAATATAAATAGCATAAGATACACACTCATTCAATTATCATTAATAATTAAATGCATAAATGCAACTGACTTAAATATGCACCGAAGCAATTAAACATGCACAACATCATTCATACAAATAAAATACATATTAAATGTGACATTCAATCATAGCATTAAGATTGTAAATGGCACAGTGATTAAAAAACTTATATTTTAAAAATGATTTACACAACTTGTTATAGACAAATGAAATTCCACTCAACAATACATTCTGCTACTCCAATTCTCTTAGTAGAAAGTCACCCCCAAGTTGGGGGTATGACTCCACAAGGATAGACAAGATCCTATGGGTGTCTAACCAACCAGGAATATTTCTACTAGGTTCTCCAGGAAATCCACTTGCAACAAGAGTGATCACATAGCAAGCTCACTTTCTCTTGGGTAATTTTCTTGATAACAAAAATTTTACATGCATAAAAAACTCATTTTCAACATAATTTTCAGCTTTCGAAAAATGTCTTCAATAGCCACTATGGCTGACCACTCTTTCCCCACACTTATATCTTGTGTTTCTACCCTCTTGCTAACTTTAAAAATGGCATTGTTTCCTATTCATTTTTTCTCTTTTCCCATGCTTTCTTGTCTTTTACTTTTTTCCCAAGGATGCTTACACTCAACCCTTTCTATCATAACTAAATGGGATGACTTTCTCACGCATCCTCTTATGTGAATTCAATGATTTGAGTGCTTAATAAGTAAAAAGTATAAATGACTACATGAAAATTTGATTAATGAATATGGCTTAAGACTCAAGGAAGACGCCAATCCCTCAAACCACCATTAAGCCCCCTCTCTTGCAGAATTATAGCCCCCCGTTACTTCGGTCCTTATCCATCTACAACTGGTAGTGTATTTCATTTCATTATTTTCAATGTACAATGTTTACATGTTACATCACTTGGCCCATGACCATTCATAATTCTACAAATATGCAATGCTACATTGAGGATAAAAAATGGGGTGTTACAATCCCCTCCCCTATAGTTTTCACTGTCCTCAGTGAACGTGACCATACATGTGTACATGTACATACAAAAAAATATCATACTACAATATTCAATCATTTCACAATTTAGTAGCTCCTACAACAATTCTAATCAACAATATCTCGTTCCCCTCAATATGCGCATCTCAAGTACTCAAAGTCATCCAAGACCATCAAATTGGCAACAAAATTTAAATATTGTATGTATATGATTTTCCATTTATTTTTCCTTTCTACTTCCCATTCTAAGTGTTAAAAAGTTGTAGAATAAAGAGTATATCATTTTTCTCCCGAGGAATCCATTCAATGCAATAAATTTAGAGAAATGGAATGAAGAAATTATAGAGAAGGAAATGTTGGAAGTGTGAGCTTGTTTCTCTTGCGTCAATCCTTCACAACATGGTCATGTAGCCAGACTTCCCCTTTTCCAACATTTTGATAGAAACATCATTGTATGTCATAAATCCTTTCAATCCAATATTGATAGCCTCTCAATTGTCTAAATGTGCAATGCTTGTCAGCAATATTATTCTATAATCATAGTTGTTCGAAGGTTTCAAGGACCTATTTGTAAATATTGAAGAGTGGGAAAGGATCTCATCATTTCTCTTGTTGGAAAAAATGGATCCTAGTGAAAAAACCCATGTTCTAAGAGTACTTACAAAATTTGAAGAGATGTTAATACCACTAGTGAATACAATATTACAAGTGGAAAATGTTCATGGTGGAAAATATAAATATAGTGGCCATATTATTTGCTTCCTACAACATATTTCTATGATTACAAAAACAACTTCCATAATGTGTTGAAGATCTTGACATCCTAATTGATAGGAAATGAGGGTCCCAAACAATATATTATGATTTTTATATGAAGATATGATGAGTGATGGATGCATTTTGTTATAAGATTCAAATGGAAAAATATTATAGGGATGTTGTAATTGACATGGATTTCATTATTGATTTTCTTGAAATATCAACAAATGCCTATAATGTTAGAATATTGAGACATATAAATAAGAATACCTCAATAGAACAAAATGATCGAAAACTTCATGTATATCCTTCAACGACTGCCCATAGGAGAATCATCGTCATCAAGTGGCCATGCAACCCCCTTCAACGTACAAGTAAATTTTTATATTCCATTATTTGAAGGACTGATAGATGCGGATGTTGTAGATAAATGGTTGAATATGCTCAAAGGATATGTTTTGGTCCATAATTTTTTCGATAGGGAAAATATCACTTTTTCACTCCTCAAGGTCGTTCCCCATGTTAAAGACTGGTGGGATACTTACTTTGAGCAAAAGGCCGTGGAGGAATCTACAATTTTTGTGGTGGCCCCTACATGGGATTCTTTCCAGGACTCAATTAAAGAATAGTACTACCCTGTTGGAAGCTATGAGGACCAGTACACCAGATGGACCACCCTACATCAAGAAAGAGATAAGATAGTACCAGATTTCACCAATATTTTCTATACCCTATGCACCAAATTGGGTATCAAAGACTCTGAGCATCATAATTTGGTGCTCAAATACCGCGATTGTTTTCATAGATACATTCAAACAAAATTGGAGTTCCTGGACATCACCTCATTGGGCACAAATTATAGATACAT
This sequence comes from Picea engelmannii, assembly GCA_009831015.1. Lineage (NCBI taxonomy): Eukaryota > Viridiplantae > Streptophyta > Pinopsida > Pinales > Pinaceae > Picea > Picea engelmannii. The sequence goes on along the minus strand of ML797994.1, from coordinate 107,273 downwards.
TGTCAAGATCGAGCATAAATTCAAGCAGAAACAACGAGAGTTTGGATCTGCAGACCCCTCACAGCTGAAGTAGGGAAAAGGCAGCCCCAACCCACACAGGAAGGGACCAAATCAATATGGTCACCCTCAGGACAATCCTTCCAAGCCGTAACACAAGAAGGGCAATGAGAAGATGAAGAAGGACACGGGAAAATGGTGTGAGTGACATAAAAGTCCTTGGCACAACACAACAAATGGTGCTCCAAGAAATCCCTCATGGACGAGAAAAAGGCTTCCCATTCAGAGGTTGATTTTGATTATGAGTTAAATCATGAAGGATGGAAGAATATTATCGATGTTGAACATAGTTCCATTGTCTCTACCACCAAAGTCCGGCCAAGCAAACTAGAAGAAACAGAGGAAGGGGAACACCTCTTTCACTCGTAGATGTGGATCAAGGGGGCTCTGATTCATTTCATTTTCGATAGAGGTAGTCATAAGAACCTAATTTTAGTAGAGGTCGTCAAGCGTGTGGACCTGCTGTAATGATCCCAAACCATTATGCAAGGATCATCACTGTTTTGGTGTCTTTTAAAACTTTTTCTGAGTGAGGTATTTCGTCAAACAGTTTGTTGATCTACTTGTTTAGATGTGTTTATATGTGTGAATGCAGCAAATAATAGAAAGATATAACCATGGAACATACCTCAACCATATGCAATAAGATAGACAAGCCAAAACATCTCAAATCTTCTTTATTCATAAAATAGAGAAACCTGCTACAATGAAGATGCCGATCTAGAATGCTCAATAGATGGCTAAGAAGATAGAAAATAGATAAGAGCTGCTACAAAATGCTCCTGCTAATACAAAAGATGCCTCCAAAGGCTGAATAAGAAATGAAGATCAATACAAGCAGATCTGAATGCCAAACTCTCCAGCTGAAGAATGACACGCTCCAATAGAAGGTTGAAACCCTCAATAACTCGGCCCTACTGTCAAAAGTGTCCAATCACCCTAAGAAATATGCCAACTGATAGATCGAGTGATGATAAGAACAACCCAGGTGCCCAAATCTCCAAGATCCCTCTCAATCTCTGTAGATCTGAAATCCCCCACTGAATGGTGCACCCTACTAGATGACTAAAGCCCTAGATAATTTGGCCCTGCTGAAGGAGGCCTCCAAATGCTCTGAAACTCTCCAGAAATATAGATCGGGACACTGAAATTCACTAGGTGAAGTCTCAGGGTCAGATCTGAAATGTAACCCCTCCAAACAGACTAGATGGATCTCAAAAACGCCCTCCTTCTCTTCAATTCGCCCCACTGCTCAAGAAATAATCTGAGTCATAAAACTATCTCAGAAAGAACTAGATCTGATGTCCAAGGCCCTGTAATGAAAACCCAAGTGATAGAATCCTCAACAGCCCTGCCAATCTCCTACAACGAATCTCTCTCCAAAGGTGGTGCACCCCCTTTGCTGGAAACCCCCAATGGTGCGCCCTCGTCCTCTTCCTGTGCCTGTGGCTGTGTAGAACCTCCTGCACTGATGTAGATCTGACTAGAATGGTGTGGGAGAGTATTTCATCTCCGATACCAAGCTTGGGACAAGCTAGGTGGAATCTTTCACCACTGAATCGTCCTCTAGGGTTTGTTAAGTCAAAACCCTCAAAACCCCCAAGAGATGGGCTCACTAGCTAAAGCCAAATATCAAACTGATAAACATACATGAATGAATGAGAAGAGGCCCATGCCTTTCCTTTATACTTTTTGTCTCACCTTGTCCCTCCAAAGTGACTTTTATTTTATTAATATTTAATTAATTAATTAAATCACTTTAATTAATTAATTAACCTTTTTACCTTTGAAAAACTCCTTATCTCTCCTTGTGGCTTCCTTGGCCACTGAAAGTCACTTCTATCCATCCCATCCTATAGTGTTTCTCCTTCCGATTCCAATGTGCTATTACACTGAGAGGCTCCTCCAAGTAATGTGCCCAAAATGACCTCTTCAGTGAATTCCATTGACTTATAGCTCAAAATAGTCAAAATCATGGAAATCGTCGGAATGCAACGAAACTAAAGCCAACCTGTGCAGAATGGCTCATAATGATGGAATATGATCATCAATGAAAGATGGACCCCACAATGCCTCTCAAATACCCCTATACTCGCTCTAGCACCCATCTGGCTACTCTGGTCATCATAAATCTTTGCCCTGTGATGATATCCCAAAGTGGGGACATTACAGTCCTCCCTGCTAGAAAATTGCTTATCCTCAAGCAATACCCAAATCCCTCGAAGTAAAATACCAGGATCCCATGTCCACCTGTGGGATACATAGTAGAACCCATCCAACGATGAACAATAGCACACTCCACCCCCTGGATCCCATATCAAGAAGTGAACTGCAATACTCTGTGAAGAACAGTCCTGGAAGATATCAACCCTGTGAACCTCTTGCACCTAACCCATGGCCTCATCTTGGAATGAGTCCATCCTCCAAATCTCTACCAAGATCCACACAGTCTCCATCAACTGCACATGATGATGCCAGAATGAGGTACTGCAATATCTCCATGAGGCACCCTCAAGCGCTATGCTAAATGGAAAGTTAGAATAACTTTCCCTTGCAATGGTCCACTCTCCCCTGTCAGTCAATGAACTGCTCAATCCTTCAATCCATGGGTCCCATGCTAACCTCTGTCGATGATCCTCCTGCTGACATTGCACTACTCTGTCCATGACTGTTTGTCTCCTGCATACATAAAGGATCCTCCTCGCTGGGATCCTCAAGATAAAATACCTGTGACCACCAAACCTGCTGCCCAGAAACTGTGTCGGCATAGACACCTCTGTAAAAGAAGTACCTATCCAAACATCTCCATGCCCTATCATGATGATCAAGAGGAATAAAAGGTCTCGCCCCATAGGAAAAGTACCTGCCGACCCACTCCAAACCAACCCAAGGTGGAGTGCGTGGCTCTCTGGCGCCACCTATGTCGTCATGTAGTGAACCATCCTGCTAATCAAGTGAACTCCCGGATCCCATGGAAAACTTGGAAGTTTATCACTTCCAGTCTCTGCTAGCTGCTCCTATGCTGGGATGATCACTGTTGGAAGCCCACTGTGCTCATCTGTCATCACCAGGTCTATGATGCTCACCATCACACACCAAGTCTCAACTGTCTGTCTAACACGGTCCACCTCTGACCTGCTGTATGTCGTAAAAGTACTCCTGTCATATAGTCTTGGCCTACTCACTCTCCATGCTCCCAGCCATGGCCTATCCCTCCTCATGCTGTTGTCTATGATAAAAGTGTCAGGACAGGCTAATAGAAACATCTGCAACTGACTGTAGGACTGGGAGGTGTCACATGCTTTGATCAATCCCAATGATTTGACCAGAAGCTTGTCCATCGGTATCCATGAAAGATGCTCTCCTGTGGTCATCACCGAGTCCCAACCATCTAGTACAACCAGAAGTAACCCCTCTGACTGCTGGTCAACCAACCTCCATCTCTCATCTACCATGCAACTATTGAAATGTTGAAGGTGATCTCCCACAACTATGTGTTGCTGCAGAGGAGTGACATCTACATACTCCCCTAAGTGTGTCTCCTCCCTGCAAGGCACTATACCCCTCTGAATGCCACCATACACCTCGACATCTCTGTGTGAGCTATCACTCATCATGGTATGCTCTGACATACTCATGTCATCTCCCACAAACTCATGCTTCATCACAGATCCTGGGCGTACAGCTGGATCAATCTCTATATGGAGATCAACCACTCCCAAGACACAAATGGAAGTGTCCCCCATCGACTGGTGCTCCTCTGCTAGATCATCAACATCCTCTGTCAATGTGACTAACTGATATATCTGATTGTCCACTAAGACAGATGAAGTGGATCTTTGATGAATCTCCTCAAGAGACCCATCTGATATAGACTCTGATTCTTGAAGGGCGGTCTGTGTGCCTCTCAAGAATCCTCGAGTTCTCTCCAACTCCTGAGTGATTCGGTCTACCTCCAACTCCTGCCCCCTCAGGGCCCTCTGATACAACTCACCAATCCCCAGTAGGTAGTCTCTGTCTGTCAACAATTGTTGGTAGTCAATCCTCATCATAGACACTCTCTCCCGGAGAGTGTGAAAATCATACATGGAAAATCCTCCATCTGAGCTACCCTGTGCCACTGATGCTCTCCAACCGTAATCTGCCATCACTACATGCATGTCATCAATATGTCTTGTGGTTTCCCTGATTATAGCCTCACTAACTCCCAACTGTGCTGCTAAGTGGTGTGACTCCTGATCATAGTCATGTTGGGGTACCCCCTCATGCCTCTCATTGCTAGTGCCATCACTAACAACACTCTCTACATAAGATAAAGTGATGAACTACCTACTGTCTACTATGCCACTAGGTACTCCTGTATGCCACGACATCCCATCACTAGATGCCATCTCCCCCTGACTCACACTGTATCCTATATGAGTAGTTGTATCCTCCTATGCACTCAACCTGCTACTATCATATGCATCTGGATCCCATATAGCTATATCCAGACACGTTCTATCGTCATCCTAACAGACAAAGAGTGCATCCTCATCCATGCAATATGATCCTGGAAGTAAGTTCTCCATCCACCTGTCAACCTCTACCATCTGCTCAACCACTGGAGTCTCCAATAGCTATTAATCCTTCTCCTCTGACTGACCTGTATGTGTTGGGTCAGCTGCATGTACGTCCTGTACCTCCTCTTGGATCTGTGGGTCTACCTATCCATGGTGTGCATCCCTCACACTAGGCTCATCCATCATACCTAACGTGCCACTGATCTCCTCATGTGATGTGGCTATCATGGATGTCTGAACAGGTGACAGATGTGTCACGACTCCCATAGGAAGCTCATCATCTCTAGGTGCTAACACATGTGACTCCTCACTAGTGTCACTACTCTGCTGAGGCATAAGGTCATCAATGGTATGTGACGTGTCTGTTGAGACACTGGTGCTATCGTCCTGTCCATCCTGTTTCCTATCCACTACACAAGAGTCATCATCCTCCTCAATCTTGCAAGCATCAGTAGCCTCCGTGCAAGAGTCATCATCACTATCCTCTGAGGTAGAGTCACTATCACTAGCCTCCGTGCAAGAGTCACTGTCATCATCCAAGTATTCTGAATCAACCTCTATTGCTCCATACTCACACATCTCATCATCACTGTCATAGTGTGTCTCAGCATTGTGCCCCTGGTCCTTACCCCTGCACCTATGATCTGGTTCCCATGACCCCTTGCAACTGTAGCAAGGTTGCGTGGTTGTGGGGTTTCTCTGTGCTTCCTTCCATATAGCTGTCATAGCTCTGTTTTCCTCTGCCATGCCGACCCAATGTGTAACCTCATCTTTGCTCCACCTAGGATTTTTTATACATAAAAATTGTTGGAATGTCAATTGAGCCCTAGTTTCCTCCCCAAGGGCGTAATATTCCCCTTTATAGATCATACTCTCTCTAGCAAGGTAAAACAAATCCATATCCTTCCAAATATCCATAAAGACCCCTCAAGTTTGCAGGATTTAAGCTCTGATACCACTGTAATGATCCCAAGCCATTATGCAAGGATCATCATTGTTTTGGTGTCTTTTAAGAAAATTTCTGAGTGAGGTATTTCGTCAAACAGTTTGTTGATCTACTTGTTTAGATGTGTTTATATGTGTGTATGCAACAAATAATAGAAAGAGATAACCATGGAACATACCTCAACCATATGCAATAAGATAGACAAGCCAAAACATCTCAAATCTTCTTTATTCATAAAATAGAGAAACCTGCTACAATGAAGATGTCGATCTGGAATGCTCAACAGATGGCCAAGAAGATAGACAATAGATAATAGATACTACAAAATGCTCCCGCTAATACAAAAGATGCCTCCAAAGGATGAATAAGAAATGAAGATCAATACAAGCATATCTGAATGCCAAACTCTCCAGCTGAAGAATGCCACACTCCAATAGAAGGCTGAAACCCTCAATAACTCAGCCCTACTGCCAAAAGTGTCCAATCACCCTAAGAAATATGCCAACTGATAGATCGGGTGATGATAAGAACAACCCAGGTGCCTGAATCTCCAATATCCCTCTCAATATCTGTAGATCTGAAATCCCCCACTGAATGGTGCACCCCACTAGATGACTAAAGCCCTAGATAATTCGGCCCTACTGAAGGAGGCCTCCAAATGCTCTGAAACTCTCCATAAATATAGATCGGGACACTGCAAATCACTAGGTGAAGTCTCAGGGTCAGATCTGAAGTGTAACCCCTCCAAACGGACTAGATATGGATCTCAAAAATGCCCTCCTTCTCTTCAATTCGCCCCACTGCTCAAGAAATAATCTGAGTCATAAAACTATCTCAGAAAGCACTAGATCTGATGTCCAGGGCCCTGTAATGAAAACCCAAGTGATAGAATCCTCAATGGCCCTGCCAATCTCCTACAACGAATCTCTCTCCAAGGATGGTGCACCCCCTTTGCTGGAAACCCCCAATGGTGCGCCCTCCTCCTCTTCCTGTGCCTGTGGCTATGTAGAACCTCCTGCACTGATGTAGATCTGACTAGAATGGTGTGGGAGAGTATTGAATCTTCGAGACCAAGCTTGGGACAAGCTAGGTGTAATCTTTCACCACCGAATCATCCTCTAGGGTTTGTTAAGTCAAAACCCTCAAAACCCCCAAGAGATGGGCTCACTAGCTAAAGCCAAATATCAAATTGATAAACATACATGAATGAATGAGAAGAGGCCCTTGCCTTTCCTTTATACTTTTTGGCTCACCTTG
>ML797994.1:35654-99785 GCA_009831015.1 Picea engelmannii | reverse complement strand
CTTCAGTGAATTCCATTGACTTATAGCTCAAAATAGTCAAAATCATGGAAATCGTCGGAATGCAATGAAACCAAAGCCAACCTGTGCGGAATGGCTCATAATGATGGAATATGATCATCAATGCAAGATGGACCCCACAATGCTCTCAAATACCCCTGTACTCGCTCTAGCACCCATCTGGCTACTCTGGTCATCATAAATCTTTGCCCTCTGATGATGTCCCAATGTGGGGACATTACACCTGCCAACGAGACTGCACCCGCATCCCTACACCATTGGATAGCTTTGTCAAGTAGGATATCTTTGTGTAAGCCAATAGTGCCATCTACCCTACGACATCAAGCCTTTCAAAGATGAGGTACTGTGTGATATTTCTCCCTTTGAAGTTTGTGATGTTATTTTAGGACAACCATATTTGTGGAAGCGTCATGTTGTGTATGAGTCTAGACCCCACAGTGTTATTATTACATTGGGTACAATATTGTACAGGATCCCATAGGTGGTGCCGCCTACAACTATTTCTTTAATATCTTCTAGGAAATGCAGTAAGGTAATTTCATAGACTGGGAATTTCGTGTTCTTTGTGATCCGTGCTCATAGTAAGCAGAAGGTTGTCACCACACTTGTGGACTCTACACAACACCTCTCTTTGCAACAAAAGAAATTGGAAAAGATCATGGAAGAATACAGAGACATCTTCGCCTCACCTACAAGAGTACCGGCACACTACCAAGTCAAGCATCCAATTGATCTGACCCCCGATGCACCTCTACCTAATGGACCAGTCTATCGATTCTCACTAATGGAGAATGATGAAATCAGGTGTCATATCTAAGAGATTGTTCAAAAGGGGCACACCAGAACCAACTCCTCCCTTTGTAGAAGCCCAATTGTACTGGTGTAGAAGAAGGAAGAGACTCGGTGACTCTACATTGATTATAGAGCCTTAAACAAAATCACAGTCAGGAAACCCATTCCCAAGATTTATGACCTTCTTGACCAACTCAAGGGGGAAAAGTTATTCAACAAGATTGACCTGAAGTCTGGCTACCACCAGGTTCCCATCAAACCAACTGATGTATGGAAGACAATCTTCAAGTCTAAAGAAGGTCTCTATGAATGGATAGTCATGCCCTTTGGCTTAACAAATGCACCAGCCACTTTCATGAGGTTGATGGATGATGTATTGAGAACAGTCACCAAATCCTTTGTTGTAGTATATTTGGAAGACATCCTCATATTCAAGAGAACATAGGAGGAGCACATGCGGCATATTCGACAGGTTTTGAGCATTCTGTGATAGCACAAGCTTTATGACAACTTGGAAAAATGTTCTTTTGGCATGAATAGGGTCCAATACCTGGACTACATTGTTGATGAACATGGGGTACATGTTGATACATCTAAGATCCAAGTCATTCGTGACTGGCCAACCTCGACCACACTGACCGAGATTCATAGATTCTTGGGACTAGACAACTTCTACCAACGGTTCATGTTGGGATTCTCCCATATTGCATGGGCCCTCATCCAAGTGACCAAGGGCGGTGGTAGGTCCAAGTTCATGCAGGTGAAGGAGAAGAAATGAGCATTCGATGATATGAAGAATCACTTTTTCTCAGCTCCAGTAGTCTCCTTTCCCGATCTGCAAAAACCATTCGAGATTGAGATTGATTCATCTGACTATGTCATCAACGCAGTTCTCACTCAACACAGGCATCTTGTGGAATACCATAGTGATACACTCTCTGATACTTTCCGAAAATACCCCACCTATGACAAGGAAATGTATTCGAGTGTACAAGCCTGTCATCAATGGAAACATTACATTCTTGGGAAAGAGATGATCATACACACTGATCACAAGCCTCTTTAGTTCATACAGACATAGGGGAAATTGCAGAACGGCTACCATCAAAAGTGGTCCACCTACATCCATCAGTTCCATATCAACATCAAGTATAAGACATGTATTTCCAATCATTTCATTGAATGCCTCAGTCGGCCTCCTGTGGCTGCGCTCACCACTCTGCTTCATTCCTATGGACATTAAGCATCTGAGTGGCCCCAACTTTGTCAACAAGAGCCAGACTTCACCACCACATATCATCTCTTGGGTACAGGTGAATCTGTCACTAATTTTCACATTCATGATAGACTCTTATGCCACCTGGGCCATGTATGTGTTCCTAAAAGCGAGCATGAAAATATGATTTGGGAAGCCCACTATAGTCGAGTGGTAAGACATTTTGGCACAGAGAAAATTGTGGTCGTTCTTCAAAAACATTTTTATTGGCCAAAACTTCGACAGGACGTCAGCAAGTATATCAGATCTTTCACTGCTTGTGCCATTTCCAAGCTAGCCATCAAGAAGAAAGGCTTATACACCCCTCTTCCTATTACCAATAAGCTCTAGGAATCCATCTCAATGGATTACATGTCTCATTTTTTGTCCACCAAGAAAGGAAATGACTGTGTGTTTATGGTCATTGATCGGTTTTTGAGGATGGTCATCCTCACAGCCTATAAGAAGAATGCCACAATGACAAATATTGCTAAGCTCTTCTTCAAATGAGTGTGGGTCCACTTTGAGATACCAAAGACCATCATCTCCGACTGAGACAATAGGTTTCTCAACACCTTTTGGTCGAGTATCTGGTCTCTGTTGGACACTAAGATCACAAAGTCCACTGCTTTCCACCCCCAAACCAATGGCCAAACATAGGTCGTCAATCATATGATTGTGCGCATCCTACACATGTACTATGCTAAATATCTTCATACATGGGATGAGAGTCTCCCATATGTCCAACACAGTTACAACAGGGCTCTCCATAGTTCCACCAGCCATAGTCTATTTAATGTGGGTCTGGGATTCCAACCCTTGAGACCCATTGATGTTTCACTTCCTCTTACCACCGCACATACAGAATCTTCCCCTGATTAGTCTGCGATCGAAAAATCCATGAGAATCATTGAGTGGATTCAGCACATCCACCAACAAGTACAGGGGATTTTGCAGAAACCCAATGCTAAGTACAAGCAGCACCATGATCAACACAGGGTACCACACCAGTTCTAGGTTGGCGACAAATTTTGGTTGCATTTGAAGAAGGAGTGTCTCATCGGGCCCCATCAAAATCTTGTACCACTTCATTATGGGACTTACACTATCACCAAGGCTGTGGGTAGCAATGATTTTGAGCTCAATACTCCACCCTTCCTTGGTCTGCATCCAGTATTCAATGTGGACCTCCTTCAACCATATTTTCCACCATTATTGGACACCTCTGAGATCACAGAACAACTAAAACCGATAGATATCAACCTTGACTACATGGAACAAACATCCACTGACTATGTAGTGGACAAGCGGGTCAAGGGAACTCACTAGCAGTAGATCCAGTTTTATCAGGTTGTCAAGGCAGGGAAACTCCTACACCAAGGCAAGTGTCTCACCTGGGGCCAAATATAGTAGAATTTTCCTCAGTTGATTGGGGAACTCAAATCAATGGAGACCATTTTTTCCTAAGGGGGGAGGATTTATCCAAGTGGATATTGGTGGTCACCCACCTATTCCAACTAGCTCCTCATGTCCATTTTTGTTCAACATGTTCTTTTGCACTGCTTTGTAATTGTGGGTTCTACACTTTTGAGGATTTCTGAAGCCCCACACATCCTCCAGGTAGATATGGGTGGCCTCTCTCCCAATCCAACTGGCTTATTTTGTATGATTTCATGTCATCACATCTTGTTGTACTTTGAGGGCCATTTTCAAGACCCTAAACATTGTTTTTTTGTCTTTCCATAGTCAAAATATAAACAGAGTTAGATTTTGATGGCAGAATGTGTAGGTCTCTGAAAGACCTTTCCAACGGGCTATCACGCACCTAAAATGAAGGTCGTATTCAAAAGTTGCGATCCTTGGAAGTTGAGGTATCGAATTACACCAACTTACCCATAGGGCCCACATAACATTGGTGTTTCACCTTCTAGGGTTCGGATTTTGGATGTCTAGGGTTTTGGAATTCATGAGTAATATCAAAAATGACTCTGGAGCCTCATTGTTATCCATTCTAATCATACGGATGTGTGTATCATCCACATCTCTTCTCATATATAGCTACCACCATTCAAGCAAGTGTTTCAATTATGTAGTTTTACAGTTTTGTCCTATTTTATTATTTAATAGAAGATATTGTTCACTAGATATTTGTGTTATTCTTCATATCTATGCATTTATTGTATTCATCTATTAATAAGTTCATTCCGCTCCTAAATATGGATCAATAAATAAGAGAGGTATGTATTCTATGATTTTGATATATTTCAAGACAAAATTAGATTAAAAATAGTAAACATTATTTTTTTTAAAAGTTTGTATATTTTGAATCTACACAACCAACTCTATTTCATCAATAACTAAATTGTGTAGCCTATAGATAAATAACATCAAAAAAAAGATATGGCGATAAATTCATAAAAATGTAGGTTTTTATGTATTTGCAGACCGAACCACTAGGTTTTTCATCCCAAACCTAAATATGAGGAAACCAACTCAACAAACATGTATGCTAGATTCTTCACTCTCACCTGAAATTTTTTTAAATTCAAATAACACACACAAGCTTTAGGAATGCGTGTGTTTCTAAATTTTGTGCACGTTCCTAATTCATGCATGTGTTCCTAAATCATGTCCACCTTCCTAAATATCACGTGTGTTCTGAAAATGTGCATGCGTTTCTAAATCATGTGTGTGTTCCTATAGCATGGGTGCATTCCTAAAGTTTGCATGCGTTCCTAAAGGACACACATGTTCCTAAAATGAAACCATGTTGTTAGCAATAGGAATGTGTGTGCATTCATATTAACAGAAATAAACTCTCTCTCTCTCTCCCCCCCCGTCTTCTCCCTCCCTCCCTCCCTCCCTCTATCTTGCTCTCTTTCTCTTCAACCTAACTATCCCTATCCCTCGCTCAATATCTCCCCCCACTCTTTGTCCATATTCCTCTCTCTCTCCTCCCTCTTCCCCTCTCTCCTTGTGTCCATGTTCCACCCCCTCTCTCTCCTTAATTGTCCTCCCCTGATCCCTCTCTACCCCACTCACTCTCTTCATCTTCTCTCCAAATTACTCCCTCTCCCACTATCTAATTCACTCTCTCTCCCTCTCCCCTATCCCCCTCATATCTCTCCCCCCCCATCTCTCTCTCTCTCCCTCCCTCTATATCCCCCCATATCTCTTGTGTTCTGTTGGCGCAGGCTAATTTTGGGAGAAAATCAAGGAAGTTTTGAGAATTCAAGGTAAAAATTGCAAAATATAAGGCAACACTGAAAAATGGGGAAGGCTCTTGAAACAGAGGAAAAGCAACACCGCAAACAGAGGAAAACTAGTGCCGAGGAAAAGTGGTTACAAAGTGGACAAACTACTGTGGAGAAATTGGAAAGTGGACAAGCACCGACTTGGAGAATGGTTGGATCGTGGACTAGCCGAGATTGAGTCAGTTGGAAAGTGGAAAAACCTAATCCACTTAGGATTAGGGTTTTAGTAAGTGTTTTGTCCCATTTTTGGTATAAGTAGAATGTATTAGGACTGTGGAAGGGTGGGAAGTTCTTAGTTTTGTTCTGAGTTCTAGATTTTGATAGTCTATACGTGTTCAAATAATTGTTCTAAGTTTTGTGAATACTATCACGATACGTGGAGATCGATTGTAATGGAGGAAGAAATTTACAATGCGCGACACTGAATTTTGCAAGAAGATTAATATAGAGCTGAAGTGATTCATCTTTGTGGATGTAGCCCCAAGAGGGGGCGAACCACGATACATATGGATTATGTGTAAATTTTTGCAGTACTTTTGGTTATATTTTCTTTAATGAGTTTTTTGATGAACATGTTAAAATGATAAAGGAAATAATATTGTGCATAAAGGATAAACTGATGAAATATGTAGAACAACACTAAATGGATGAATGCCATAGTTAGTATTCATATATGAATCTTATGTTGCAGTGAATGAATATATGCCATTGGGTATATGATGTTATAATGGTTAATGAAGTTCTGTTGGAATAGTTGTGTCATTGGTGAGAAATAAGATCCATATAGGGTTAGCATAATAAATGGGTATTCGAGAGCTAGTAGTTGAGTAGATCTAATGCCCCTGAAAGAGAAGAACATCTCATCCCATGGTTGGAGACAATTGAGTCCTGCAACCACACATTGAAGCCATCTTTGGTGAGACAACGTAGTGCACTCTGTGCATCGTGTTTCCTTTTGGTATCCATAAGGGAATATGGTTGAAGGGTTGTTGGTAATCATGTAGTTAGAACTTGGGTCATCCCATAAATCCAACAAATGGTTTCGTTGTCGGTTGGAACTCAAAAGATTAGATTGAGAGGGATGTATCATGCAATATAGCATGAGGTTTTAAGAAATGGGATGTTTTTAGGTTGGCACCCCATGAAAGAGGATATTGAAAGATGGTTGACAGTTCAAGAACTAGAGTTTTCCCACAAAGATAATAGAAGCCCTATATTTAAGCGAAGACAGTACTTGGAGAGATATGTATTGAGAAAAATACACGAGAGTTTCTTTAGTGAGTTTCCCATGCTATTGCAAGAGTGGATAGTAGGGTTGAAAGATACCCATCCAAAAAATAGAGATAGATTAGTGGAGTGGACATAAGAGAGTATCACGTGGTTGAAGAGGGTGAATAACAAATTCATGCGTGCAATAGATTTATGGCTAGACAACATTGTAGTGGGGTATATCACTGAGTTTGGATTAGATACATCAAAGTCTTATAGTGTAGTAGAGAATGAGTTTCTTAAGGGTCTAAGGGGAAGGTACATCAGGTCGTTGTACACTTCAATCAAGATATTATTGCATGATAAAGGGATATTAACCATGGAATAAGACCGCTAAACTACCTTGTGTGCATTGGGGAGTTAGGGGAAACATTGAGGAAAGTTTGAGATGGAGTGGGAAATGTGTTATCACACTAAGTTTCCTTAGGTATTTTATCCCTTAGTATTAAGTTTTTAATCCTTTATATTTTAAATTTTTATTTACTTTCTTAAGTGTGATTTACTTAGGTTACCTTGAATAAATGAAGGCTTGAGTGATGACTCATTTTTTGACCCACACACATATTTTTGGCCTATGTTCATTTTCTTGGCTTATTTTTTGACTCACTTCATGACTTGACACCAAGCCTAACTTAGCCCATGACCAACATGAAATGACATGCCACTTTTTCCACTCATACCTTCATATCCATGCCATGTTGTCCCTATGTCTTATTAAATGGTCAAATCATCTTTTTGAAAAAGGAGCGTTGCCAACTCACTAGGAGTTTCTGTAGCGCTCTCCTTGTCCTTCATTCTTTTCCATGATTCATTATTATAGATCTGATGTCATGTCTACCTTGTTTTTAGCACCATGGTTTGTTAAAATATGCCTTCGAGGATTTGATGCTTATGAACTTGCTAATGGTTTTCAAGTTTTGAATGTTCAAAACTCGACGCTACTAAAACTACCAGTTCTGACCAATTAGAAGTGGCTCTATGATATCGGTTGATGAGGTGGATTTGAAAGCTGAGTTACTCATGGTAATCTCCTAAAAAATTTCAAAACACAAAGTTATCATTAATTTTCCAGGTATTCCATGGTTTCCCTCCTCTGCATATCAAATTTGAAGTAGTAATTATTGCCTAGAGTTTTGGTAGCAATGGTCTCTGCAAATCACACCTTATTTCATACCTCTCTATCCTTTTTCTCCTACAAAAACCTGAAGTCATTATCACCTGGCTCTCATTTATCAGACACCCATTCACCTTTCTTTTGAGTGTTGAATTTCCCAAGAAAATGTTTACTCCTTATGTGCGCGTTGCACTACACAAAATCATTGTTGAACTTCACTGCTTTTTCCCCTGCCTCCTCCACTTTTGGATTGGAGTGTTTTTAACAATTTTTCAAAGATAATTGCAGTGATTTCCTTCACCATATTTCCATTCTTCAGTTTGAGATCTGTAAAAAAGCAAGGAGAGGGAAAATCACAGCTCTTTCTTTCCAAAAAACCATTATCAGTGTGAGTTTAAGGAGAATCCTAGGAGAAAGAGTGGCCACTATTCACTGTCATCCCCCCATTGAAGTATACCTCCATTACTCTCCTAGCCTTCAATCTAACATAGTCTTTGACCTCCTTTTAGACCCATGGAGATATCTCAGAAGAAGAAGTCTCACAGGGGAGGCACTGTGGTTAGAAATGAACCCTCAGACATGCATTTATTTGAGGTGGAGCCCATGGTTAGGGAAGTTTTTCAATGGGTGGGATACCTCTCTTTCTGCCAAAACATGCAGAGAGGAAATCCTGAGGTGGAAAGGAAATTTACCTCACATTTTGATGGCCTTCAGACAAAGGTAGTAGACCTAGAGGTTGAGGTGTCTGAAGCCTCCATTGCAGAAGCCACAGGGATTCCTATCACAGGAGAGAGATGGTTTAAATCCATGACTTTGAATGCATCCTTTTTCAAGGACTTCCTTAATCCAGAGTATCATACTGACAACCTATCCAAAGGGGTACCAAGAAGTCATCTAGTTGAAGGTGAAATCATGAAGAATCTTGTTGAGGTGATTAACATCATCAGTCCACCTAGCAATCATACATTCAAAACATTGATTAGACAGCTTAGAGAAGCTAGGAAGGAGGTTGTTGACTTGAAATTAGAGGATTTATCTGAAAGAATCAATATGAAGGAGCTCATGTATGATTAAAACAAAAATCTTGACTTGGAAATATTTGCATCTAGAAGAGTTCTTCCTCTCCACAAACAACTCAAGAACCTTTATAGGAAAAACATACATTTTCAGTCTCAGAACAGAAAAATCAAAGAAGAGTTGCAACAATTCAAGGATGAGGTGGCTCAGAGGAATTTGAATGTGTTGGTTGAAGCTGCCATTGAAAAGGAGAAAACAGAAAACAACGGTGAAGAAAAGCACACCTCCAGTTAAGAAGCCTGTTATTGCAAAAGGAAAACATGATACGGTGCCAGAAAGAAGTCCTCCTTCCACAAGAAGGAGTGCCAGGAATGTGAGCTCCATTTTTTAGAATGGCTTCTTTTTTCAAGGGTAAGTAATCGAGGAAGTATTACTTTTTCCACTTATACAGGATTTACAGACTTCTAATACATTCATCTCAAGTTTTTTTTTTCTTTTCAAAGGATTAGTCTCTTCATATAGAAAGAGCACAAACATTATGTAGCATTGTGGCGCTACATAATCATCTATTTTTCATATCTTATCAGTCTACTACCTACAGTGCTACCAAATATGTTAAGAAGTGTAATAATGGCGCTGCGAATTCCACAGGGTCATACCTAATTCATTTTGATGTTGGGCGCTACACATTCAACAGGACCAGTTCATCATTGGCACTACCAAATTGCATGCACAGATACACAGGCATGGCGCTACCGAATTTTACATAGAGACTGAATTACACACAGAGATACACAGGCTTTGGCGCTACCAAATTTCATACAGAGACTAAATTACACACAGAGATACATAGACTCAGGTGCTACTCATTATGTAAGATTATTTTTTATATTGTGCTATGAAATGTGCTGAGTAATTTGTGAAGGTGCTAAAAAAGCTCGCTACCCAGCCTGCTACCGAATGACACTACCAAAAGGTACCTTGAATCAAGGAGTTCGATTTATCATTCTTGTGAGTGGTTGATGATGTGGATAATGGTTGAGATGGAAACTAGAAGCATGATGACAACTTACAACCTCTTTAGGACACTTGGCATACAAGGGGATGTGCATCAATGAAGATCAAGTCAATTTAAAGTTGGTTGGATCAGTGGCCAAAATTTTCCCTTTTTATAGCATATTTGTTAGCTTAGCTATTAGTTGAAATAAATAATTTGGAGAATCTTATGGGAGGAAGGCCAAATCGCACCTACAACTATTTCCTTCCCTTTTTTGTTATAAATAGACATTCCAAATTCTTTAATAGGGTCGAATGGTTGAGCTAGGATCACTTATTGTAATATTTTGATGAAGCATATTGGTTCCCTGGTTATGCACTTGATTTGAGACTTCTTGATTAATATAAGTCAAATTTCTTATTCCATCTTATTGCCTCTTTTACTGAAGTGTTCATGGTTGAATGATTCACATGGGATTTTTGTAATTATATTATGATGAATGTTTGATTATAGTACTATTATGATGTTCTTCAATTTCCTTAAAATTTGAATTCAAGAATATCTTGTGTTTGAGTTTTTCCTCCTTAGGCTGCTTGAAGACCTAATGTCTATAACAAACCTCTACATTTTCCTCACCAAAGTCTTCCTTCTATTCACCTTTACTCCTAGTCATTGATTAAAGTTGATCAAGACCTCAATTGCTTGTGCATGCTAGCCCAGATTTATGAGTTAGAACATTATTATCTTGAGTCTTATCCATTTGACCATTTAAACACTCATTTACATTTACATATGATCTGATGGGTACTGGGGTTATCCTCTCTGTAATCCAAGGGTGATTCCTAGTGCTAACATTCTTGGCGTCATTGTCGGGGAACGAATTGAAGACATTTCTCGGGGATTGAATGACAAAGATTACTAATTCTGAAGGTGCATTAGAACTCAGTACATTGAATATTGCAACTTTCACCTGAAGACTCCATTGTTTTAGTTGTGGCTCCTAAGGATAGACACATGAGGTCCACTCCACAACTACATTTGGTTTCACCTGAAGCTGACCTAAAGAAGATTATCAAGAAGGGAAAAGATTCTCAAGAATTTTTTTGTGTTGTTGCATCAGGTACTTATGGTCAGTTGCCTGATTCCACTCTTAATAGTCCAGTTGTTATATCAAGTAATATTCCTTTACCTTCTGTTGAATTATCTAAGAATTTGGATTTTGAAAATTTCCTTGTTGAATACTCCACTTTTAACCCTGAATTGAAAGAAGAAAATTTTGAAATCCTTTCCTCCCCTGACATTGTGAAGTGGTTCAGACTTGAGAGTCTTGAAGATTTTCCTAGCTTAGGATTTTCTACTCCTCCCCCCATCAAACTTGTTGTGGAAAAAGAAGAGGAAATCTCATCTCCCTTGCAGCCTATACCATCTTCTTCCAAGACTCATCCTTTTGCTGTGAAAAATGAAATCCCTCCTTCCTAGATTCCCTTTTCTCCTAAATTACACACAGTAAAGTCTCCTTCTTCTCCTTGTTCTCCTATAGTTCAAAATCCAATGGAAGATGATAACCCTCCTAGAAATAGTATGGTTGCCATAGTGGCTGTTAGATATGCCCCTCTTATCTTACCTCAACCTATGAATGCTCTCCTTGCTCGATATTACCTAAAATACATGCCCAAATTCACTGGAGAAGAAGACATAACTGTTGAAGAACACCTTGTTTCCTTCTATAGTTATGTAGACAATATAAACATTGAAAATGAGGGTGTGTGGATGAGAGTCTTTGTCCAGAGCCTTGATGGTGAGCCTAGGAAATGGTTTAGGGGTTTGACCCCTGGATCCATTATTGGGACTGAGGCTTTAGATGAGGCTTTCCTGAGACAGTGGGGGGATAAAAAATACTTTTTGTATTCTATCACAGAATTTGGATCCATAAAGAGGAAAGAGGAAGAGTCTGTCTCTGAATTCTCTAAGAGATTCAACAAAATGTACAATAAGACCCTTGCTGAGATAAATCCTACATAAACCTCTACCAAAATCACTTATGCTAGTGCTTTCGACCTTGATTTTTTCCTTCTACTAAGTGAAAGAATATCTTCCTCCTTAGCTCATATGAAAGATGCAGCCTTGGAGGTAGAATATAACATAGTAGCATCAGATAAACTTAGGGGAAAATCTAATAGGGACAAGAGAAAAAATAGAACTGAATCCTCAACCACTGATTCTTCTATTGTCCATCCTCAAGTTTATGAACTTACCAAATTAGTAAAATCTCTTTCTGTTGAGATAGATAATTTAAAGTGTTATAACCCTAAATTGCTCCATACATGCATACCTAGCATCAATCCCTCTTACTTGCTACTTTTTCCAAGCCATCCCTGAGTTGCTCTTCTTAAAAACACTATTTTTGAAGATGTACGCACCCTGCACCACTACTGCCCACATAAACATGCTTGTTGCACCACTAAATCCTGCGTACATATGCTAGATGCACCATTACAACCCGTGTATACTTGCAAAATTTGCAAATATTAAAAATTTCCAAGGAATTTGTTGAGATTACGGGCTATTAGGTAGTTTCCAAACTGATCCACTACCTATAGCCCATAACCCAACTGAATAACCATCCTTTCATGATATAAAAGGAGGTGTTGGGGTCTCATTCCCAAGATAAGTGTTAGGACCCAGAAATGTCCCTTTTTCATCACATCTTTTTCCTATTCAACCTTATCATCTATAAGCTAATGCCTACTATAATGCGTGCTAAGACCCTTTTTTCCCAAGGTATGAATCATTTATCTTGATTTTATATTTTCATTTACTTGGCATGTTTGATTGGTAACATTCACATGTTTTACCCATAAAATGATTCAACTATTGATCGAAATGAATAGAACAACCAAGTCTTAAAGAATGGTCATTGTTGTTACACCAGCTGTTACAGCTATGCACCAATCTTGGAAGCTGTTACAACTATGCACAAATCCTGGAAGTTGTTACATGACTGCTGCAATAGGTGCCACCGATTCTGCTATTACATGACTGTTGCAACAAATTCCACCGATCCTAAAACATGCTACACCTATTGTTACATGTTTCAACTTACAAGATTAGTTCTAGATCTTGTATTAATGATATCATACGAACATCTTGAGAATCGGGGATTCTCAAGGATGTTCTAATTTTGTTTTAACTGAATGACTCTGACTTTAAATAGAAGATCTTTTGTAATCAAAGGGATGGATTATGACTGTGAGAAGGTGAAGTGAAGTAAATCTTATTGTACACAACATTTTGGCAAATCAATAGAAGAGTGGATTGAATTTCTTTAGTAGACTGTAGCCTATTTCTTTGAGAGGATTCAGTGAGAAAGAAAGGGCCCACCTTCCTCATAGATTCCCCTCTGTTTTGAATTCCAGAATAGTTGTTTTAATGTGAATGGTTTATCTATTAAACAATTATAGAATACAGTTGTTGTTATAGTATCGTTCCTTCCTGTTAGATGCGCATAAATTTGTCTCATGAGAATTAAAGTCAATTGTTGAACACTATTGGAGAACTGCTTCCCCTTTTTCTGCATTAGATTAAAATATTGTTTTCGAGTAAAATAAAAGAAAAGTGTGGATTACTTTCTTGCAATAAGTAGATTTATTTCTGCAATTAGTAGAGAACTTCTTCCTGCAAAAGTAAAATAGAAAGTTCGATTAGAGTAGGTAATCCAAGATACTTATACACTCATCAGTTTAGATTTCAAATTGTGATTTCAATTCTGTAGAACTCCAGCTGTGTCAGCATAATCATGTTAGTAATATTTTTTGTTTCTTTTTCCCTAACTACAATTAGATTAGTGTTGCTTTCATAATCTAGCATAGACTGTGCACAATTATCTTGAAATAATAGACTTCCCTGGGTTGACAATTTATATTGAACACCTTAATTTTCTATTCATTTAGACAATTAAAGTGCCCAACATTTTGGCGTCGTTGTCGAGGAAGATAATTATAGATTTTTGTAAGCACATTAGTTTTTTTTTTTCTTTTTCTTAAAAAATGATTAGTCTGCATGAATCGAGGAATGCAGGGATGTATTCCCCAATATGCGAACCCTACAGGTACCATAGGACGTGGAGGAATAAATCTTACACTGGGAAGGCAAACATTTGTTGATGAAATAATAGCGAGAGCAGATTCTTCTTCAAGATCTATTTTTCACCCCGCAAATCCTCCAAGAAGACATAATCTTCAGTCATCATAATTGCCCCTTCTTGAAACATCGTTTTCATCAAGGGATGCAACTGAAGCTGAAGATTTGTCACCAAAAAATTAGCAAGCAACACTGGAGAACATTGAAGATCAAGGAAGTATAGTTCGAAACAAGGAAAATCCAGAATAAGCGGTTTATCAGATCAACAGTCGGATAGTCACTAAAGAAGAGTGGGACAATTTTCATATTGAGTGGAGAGAAAGAGCACATATGGAAAATCAAGGGGATAATGAAGAAGAGTTCCACCAAGAGAACCCACAAAACAACGAATATCAGGTAAACAATGAAAATACTATCTCTACCCTGGATTTTCCTATTTCTGATGTTCCCACACGAGGTATGGCTCCTATGAAAAACACACCTCTCTCAGCTCTACAAAATTTTCATGAATTGTCTACTAAGGATCCAGATGAGTTTGTATTTGAATTTGACATTTTGTGTAGAATCTATGACTACACTACCACTACACAAAAGCTTAAACTATTTCAAGCTACATTGAAGGGTAATGTGTTAAGATGGTTTATGAGCCTAGGAGGAGAGAACATTTCAACATGGGTACAGATGAGGCAGTTTTTCCAGAACAAGTACCAAGACTACTACCGAACAAGAGAACGAAGGGAGGAATTGTTCAAGATGTCTTAGAAGGAGGATGAGACCCTTGAATATTTTGTGGAATGACTCCAGTATAATCTACAAAGGTCTAGACATCTGGATGTAAGTAAAGACATTTTAAAAACTATTTTTCTAAAAGGAGTTAGAGAAGATTGTTTAGATATATTAAATATGCTTGGCAAAGGAGATATATCTAAGGAATCCTATGAGGACATTGTAGACCTCTGTAAAAGATGTTCTCGAGGATCTACAAAGAATAGGTCAACTACCAAGGATACCACTTTTTCAAGGGTACATAAATCATCCAATGTGGGAGAAACATGAGCAGAAATAGGTAATCTATTAGAAAAATTCAAAACATAGATGATTAACTCTTTTGCTTCACAAATTGACACCTTGCAGATCAAGCAGAAAGAAGTAGAATAAGATAAATCATTGTGCATTTTCTGTCCAAAATGAAGAAAGAAACATCCACCAAGGGAGTTCCCGTTGAACAGTGTCCAGGTATGTCTTATTTGTGAATTAGATCATGCTACTAACCAATGTCCCTCTCTACCAGGAGTAAAAGAATCAATGAAGGCAATTAATAAGGAAGAAGAGGCTGCCTATCTAATTACACAAAGGAGACCATGGCATCCAAGAGATCAAGGTATGAACTCTAAATTCTCTCCTATAGAACTTAATTATTGGAACAATCAACCACTATATGGCCAGACAAATTCTCCCACTCCACATCATATGTCAACCCCTTATCAAGATCCCAATGCATGGTTACCTATGCCCCATCAACAGAATCATCATAGACAATGGAACCCATATTGGAGAGGCACTCAACAACAACTCAGTTATCAAAACCATCACCAACTAAACCCTTATCAACAACAGTTCCAACCCCGGTACCAGCAGCAACAACTGTAGTTACCCCTAAATGCCCCACTAAACAATCCTCCTTTACGACCCCAGATGCCTATGCAACCTAACCCAAACCCAAATAATAAGGCCTTTCAGAACATAGATATGCACAATGTGCCAGCCTTGTCTATTACTCCTATGCCTTGCGATGAAATCAAATTAAGATTAGGGAGAATGGTCGAGCCAATAATTGAAGATGCTCCATCTTCAGAGTCAGACAAGGAATCAGGGGAAAGACCATCTGTTGATACAGAAGAAATTGACCAACCTATAATAGATTCAGTAGAGCCACCATTCGCTGAGAGGTTGACAATTACCAAACCTATGGAATTACCATCTTTCAATCTCTTAGGAGAATTGCAAAACCTACACGTTAATATTCCACTATTTCAAGCAATTAGAGATGTCCCTATTTATGCCAAGATTGTAAGAGATATCTATATAAAAATACCTAGATGAAAACCCAGGGATCCACTCATAGTGCATGTAGTGGGGGATTTGTCTGAAATGATGTTAGGCAAAACCCCACCTCTTAAATATGGCAACCCAAGAAACCCTACAATCATTGTCAAAATTGGACAGACATGTATACCCCATGTGCTAGTTGACTTAGGGGAAACAATTAACATCATGCCAATAGAAACTACATAATTGCTACAACTCAGAACACAATTCCAACCTAGTCCTACAGTTATCGAATTAACTAATCATTCTACCATCAGACTAGAAGGAGTAATAGATGATTTAGTCATTTCCATGGATTCATGGGAGTATCTTGCTGATTTTGTCGTTTTGCAACCCAAAACCCGTCTAGGGGGCCACCCTCTAATTTTGGAAAGACCATGGTTAGCTACAACTACTATTTTCATTGGCTGTAGATCTAGTTCCATGACCATCTCTGATGGTTATAACAAAAAAAAACTGACCCTATATCCTCATGCTACACCTAGTGCAGAACTTGAAAATTATTTATGATTGGACATTGAGGATGAAAGTGATCTGCCTATGTTAACCATAGGAAAATCATTGGGTTTCAAATATGAGATAGAGGATGAATTAATCAACTACTTTATATGTGACTCCTCTATTGTTATATGGAACACGCACCACCGATTGATTAGAGTCTTCGACCCCATCGTCCAGGAAGACATGAGCTCAGAAATGTTCTCAGAAACCACTAAAAATCAAAATGATTCAGTTGTAACAGCAATCGTTGTAACATAAAACACTATAACAGTAGATGATGAAACATATGAATTGTTTACTAAAGTCAATTCCAAGAGAATCGTTGTAGAAATTGAACCTCAAAAAACCCTGAACATCAATCCCAACCTATCCACTGTTGAAACTCATCGATTGATAAAATTATTGATTGAACAGAAAGAAGCGTTTGCCTAGGATTACATGGATATGAAAGGCATTTCCTATGAACTATGTATCCACCATATATACATTAAAGAATAATGCTGACCCATTTGCCAACCCCAAAGGAGGATGAATCCAAACATTAAAGAAATTGTTAAAGAGGAACTCCAGAAACTTCTCAATGCTTATTTCATTTACCCTATATCAGACAGGGAGTGGGTCTCACCATTGGTTATTGTTCCTAAAAAGAATGGAAAATGAAGAGTCTATGTATACTATAGAGCCCTGAATAAAGCCACGCAAAAGGATCATTTCCCTCTGCCATTTATTGATCAGGTTCTAGACAACCTAGCTAGGAAAAAGTTTTTCTCTTTCTTAGATGGATTCAATGGCTATAACTAGATAAAAATTGCTCCATAGGACCAATGTAAGACCACTTTTACCAGCCCTTGGGGTACATTTTCTTACAAGGTCCTCCCATTTGGCTTGTGTAATGCACCAACCACTTTCCAGAGAGCTATAATTGGTATTTTTTCTGATATGGTGAATGACTGTATGGAGATATTCATGGATGAGTTTACACCTTATGGCATTGATTTCAATGAAGCCTTGGCTAATATTGAAAGAGTTCTCAAAATATGTATACAGTCTCATCTTTCATTAAGTACAGAAAAGTTCCATATGATGATGAGCGAGGGAGTAGTGTTGGGACACTTCATTTCTTATGCAGGAATTCAAGTATACCTAGCCAAAATCCAGGTAATTTTGGATATTCCAACTCTGTCAACTTAGAAAGAGGTAAGAAGTTTTTTAGGGCATGCTGGCTATGACAGTAGATTCATTAAAAAAAATTCCAAACTGGCTTCCCCCTTGTTTTATCTATTAACAAAAGATGTTGACTTTCGTTGGACTGACAACTGTGAATTGTCTTTTACAGATCTAAAACAAAAATTGTCCACAGCTCCCATTTTGAGAGGGCCCAATTGGGATCTTCCATTTCACATTTCTTCAGATGCCTCAAATACTGCAATCGGTGCAGTACTAAGGCAATAGGAAGACAATGCTTGAGTAACAAGATGGTTGCTACTACTACAAGAATTTGACATCACTATAGTAGATAGACCAGGAAAAGAAAATGTGGTTGCTAATTTTCTCTCAAGATTACATATAAATGATGATAATTTGCCTGTTGATGATTCCTTTCCAGATGAACATTTGTTTATAGTATCCTCTCACTCACCATGGTATGCAGACATTGTTAATTATTTGGTTGCAAGGAAGGTACCTCCCCATTTATCTCTTAGAGAAATAAGGAAGATTATTCAGAAGAGTGCTCGGTATAGTTGGATTGGAGGATACCTTTTCTACACAGGCCTAGATCAGGAAATCAAGAGATGTGTAAGGGATGATGAAGTGTATGACCTGCTGAAGGCTTTCCATCATGGCCCTTGTGGAGTTCATATTGCTGATAAAAGAATTGAGCATAAATTTTTAATGATGGGCTATTTTTGGCCCACCATATTTCAAGATGCCAAGAAATACGTTCAAACTTGTGACAGTTGCCAATGAATGGGTCAACCAAATCATAGCGATGAGATGCCTCTCCAGCATCAGGTAGTGTTAGATCCTTTTGAGATATGGGCCATGGATTTCATAGGACCCATTAACCCACCTTCTAATAAAAAAGTATATATATTGTTCTGTACAGATTACATGACCAAGTGGGTCGAGGCGAAAGCACTCATTAGGGCCTCATAAGAATTTGTCTTATCATTTCTGTTCAAATATATCTTTGTTAGGTTTGGAGTTCCTAGGGAATTAAGAACTGATGGAGGACCCCCTTTCACATAACATAAAATTGAAGTCCTACTCAGTAAATATCATGTTTTACATAGAATAGCTTCTCCCTACCATCCACAAGGCAATGGCCAGGTGAATAGTACCAACAAAGTTATCGAAGCTATTCTTACTAAAACAGTGAGTTGGGATTGGAAAGATAGATTGCATGAAGCTCTATGGTCTTACCGAACTACTTGGAGAAACACAACTGGTTTTTCTCCTTACGAGCCGGTATATGGAAAAATCTTTGTTTTTCCCATTGAATTCAAAATCAAAGCCTTAAGAATTGCATCAGTAGTCAACCTTGACTTGACTATGGCACAGAAGGCAAGATTGCAGCAGCTCAATGAGCTTGATGAAAAGCGTTTGGACGCCATTCATCAAACCTCGGTGATTCAACAACAGAGAACAAAATGGCATGACCAAGTCATCAAGAAGAAATTATTCTAGAAAGGAGATTGGGTTCTGTTGTTTGATTCACGTTTTAAAGAATTTCAGGGTAAGCTGTGTACACGATGGCTAGGAACTTATGAGGTAGACATTGTTTTTCCCAATGGGACAGTCAGGTTGATCACTATTGATGGATCTGATACATAGTTACATGCAAATGGTCATCGCCTGCACCTGTATCAATGTCCACTGTCCAAGATAGAATTCAAATCTAGATGTTCAGCCGATACAGTTTATCAATTCTTAAAAGGAATGGAGCTTTCTCCTTCCCTTTCTCAACCTTAGGACTTATTTTTCTTAGACCTTGTATATAAATAAACTCGACAAAATTTAAATTTCTTTGTTTTTGTTTGATTTTTTTTACTATGCTAATAAATTCAACCTTGAAGGGTATCAGGTAGTTTTTGTGTGTGCAGGTGAATTGATGAACAACAAGAATGAATACAGAAAAGGAGGCAAATGATTAGTTCATGGAAGTTGAAAAACTTCCTGAAAACTAAGTGATGTAGTGTTCGGCCGATTTTCTTGCTGTTACACCATTTTCTGACAAATTGGCCGATCTCCATGCTGTTACACCCTTTTTTGACAAATTGGCCAATTTCTATGCTGTTACACCCATTTCAGACAAATTGGCTGATTTTCTATTGTTACACCCTTTTCCGACGAATTGGTTGATTTTCCCACTATTACACCCATTTTAGACAAATTGGCCGATTTTCCTGTTGTTACACCCTTTTTCGACAAATTGGTCGATTTCTTGTTGTTACACCCATTTCTGACAAATTGGCCAATTTTCCTGTTGTTACACCCTTTTCCGACAAATTGGCCGATTTCCATGTTGTTACACCCATTTCAGACAAATTGGCCGATTTCCTGTTGTTACACCGATTTCCGATAAATTGGACGATTTTCTTGGTGATACACTGATCACTATTATTCTTTCTTGACACTTCACTCTTTCTTTTTCACATTTCTTCCAAATACTGCTACTCCAACTCTACACTCTTTACATGCTGCAACACCACTGATTTGTACATATTGCAGCTATCTTTTTCTGCCTTCTCTATTCGAAAGTGTAGTTTCATCATTACTTGACTTCACATCCGGGGATTTCCAACTGATTATCTCCAGAAAGGACTCCATATCTGCTCCAGTTGTCATATTGTCATTTCTCACACTATCCTTCATCATGTCAGTTATTCGATGCAACTCAGATGGAGGTTGGATAGCACAATCACTTTGACAGACAGTTATGCGCGGTAAGATATGAGGTTTCACTGAAAAACACATCTTCCAAATGGTTTAACAGGGTTGCCAACAATAGGAGATCAATGGTTTAATTGAAAAACACATCTTCTGAATGCTCATAAATATTTCCTCATTGACAATGAGCAAATTCAGACAAAAGGCCGAGGTTAGGATGTCAATTCCTTACCATAACCATGGGGAAAAGTTGCAGAGTTCGTCAAAAGGTTCATAACCTACGAAGGTAGGTACCAAGTTGTTTATTTTTCTGTTTTCATCTTATTATCACATCTGTGACATTATAAATTCATAAACATTCCTTATTTTCTCTTCCATTCTTTGAATAACATGGCTCATTTTGTAAAAAATCCAAAAACCCCAAGAACTACCTTTCTAATCATAGACTGATCGGATTATTAATTCACAAAGGTATGGATATTTCCAATAACCCATTACCTATTGTAGCAGACCATCCACCTTCTATACCTGCAGATATGATTGGACCTCTTCCCGAGTCTTTTCCCTCGGCTACAACAATAGTTCAAACCCCTACTGTCGTTTCCTGTAAGATGACCCAGAGAATTTAACGCACAACCCGTGGCCATCCTAGCACCAACTAGATAATCCTTGATGGAGTTGAATTGACACAACCTATATATGTGATTGCTCCAAATGAGGAACAACCAGCTACTACACCGAGACATGTGTCACAGCGCTTGTCCACGACAGATGTTATCGAAAAATTACCCCCTGCTCCTAAACAGAGAACCCCTATTCCTATATCTGTATCACCTAGGAAGCGCACAAGGTCAGAACGGTCCACTGCAACAAAAAGTCTGACTACCCCTTCTGCTATTACAACGGTAGATCCACCTATTGTTGTAACAACTGTTCTAAGCCCTACTATCACTGTCGGTAGATTATCTCAGAAAATAAAACGTCCATTCAAGGGAAAATGTCGAAAAGACCTTGACCCAATTATATCAGCAACAACTCAAACCCCTTCTACTGTTGTGACAGATAACTCTACAGAGATACGTATACCAGGTTTTACTTTGTGCCCAGAACTGCAAGAAAGTATTCTCTCAATTCAGATTAAATGTACTCCAATCGCAGCAGAATCATCAGCTTTGCCTGATGATTTTGTGCATCATACATCAAGTAACGATGTCCAGATCATAGTAGACCCAGGTATGCCTGAATTTCCTACTTTTGTGGATGAGGAAGAACAACCTGTTCCTCCTCCAACAATGAAGAAGAAATCCTATCCTTTCATTTCTATTTTACCTAGGAGAAAAACCAGGTCTACCAGTTTTGTGGAAGCAACAATTGGATGGCAAGCTATGGAATAGGATATTTTTATTCTTTTTCCATTATCCTCTATGATTGATGAAGAGACTGTCACACAAGAAATAGTCTCTTCCAGTGAACTAATAGTGCCAATAGAGACAGCTGCAAACAATGGGACTGGTATACAAGAACAAGTCAGGCAGGATGAATTTATTCCACAAGAACCAGTTGTCCAAGACGAGACTGTTCCATAGGAAGCAGTCATGATAGACCCAATTGTTACACAAGAAATAGTCGTTGAAGGTATAACTTCTCCACAAGAACCAGTTACAAATAACGTTGAGGATGTACCACTTGCCCAACTATTTGCCCAAATTGAGAGAAAGATAAGGAATATAGAAAACTCCAAAATTATTGCACTCATAACAGAGAATGAAAGCCTCAAAGCAGAGTTAAATACCCTGAAACAAGAATTGGAGACTGATCGACAGAAGAATCCAGAAGGGATTACTTTGGAAATCCTAGCACTGACAAAAGTTGTTATGGATAGAAATAAATAACTCATGTGATTTGAGTGTGGAAACATATACTTTGAGGTAGGTTATAAGATAGTAAAAGTTTCGGTTGTTGGAGGACCAACAACTCTCTCAGTCAAGACTGAACATGCACTTACTGCTACACATAGAACAACACAACTGAGGAGATCTCAACATCATAAGGCAATTGTTGGTTTACCAACAACCTTCAAACAAGAACCTATGTTTCCCTCACGAGTTGTTAGTCAAGCAGCTCAAACTGATTCTATTCTTCAAGACAAAGCAACTCAGACAGATTGTTGACACCATAGATTTTATTTTTAGCATAGAATTTTTCCATAAAAGCACTTATCAATTTATCTTAGAAGTTTTTCACTGAAGGAGCCAGTTCCCTAATTCAGCTACAAAGTAAGGTTTGAATGTGTTTTGCATGAGGACATGCAATGTCTTCAGTTGGGGGGCATGTTAGGACCCTGAAATGTCCCTTTTTCATCACATATTTTTCCTATTCAACCTTTTCATCTCTAATCTAATGCCTACTATAATGCATGCTAACACCCTTTTTTCCCAAGGTATGAATCATTTATCCTGATTTTATATTTTCATTTACTTAGCATGTTTGATTGGTAACGTTCACATGTTTTACCCATAAAATGATTCAACTAATGATTGAAATGAATAGAACAACCAAATCTTAAAGAATGGTCGATGCTGTTACACCATTTGTTACAACTATGTGCCAATCTTGGAAGTTCTTACAGCGATGCGCCAATCCTCAAAGTTGTTACATGACTACTACAACAGGTGCCATTGATTCTGATATTACACGACTCCTGCAACAAATGCCACCGATCCTGAAAGCTACTACACCTATTATTACATGTTTCAACTTACAAGATTAGTTCTAGATCTTGTATTAATGATATCATACGAACAGCTTGAGAATCGAGGATTCTCAAGGCTATTCTGATTTTGTTTTAACTGAATGACTCTGACTTTAAATAATAGAGCTTTTGTAATCAGATGGATTCTGACTGTGAGAAAGTGAAGTGAAGTAAAGCTTATTGTACACAACATTTTGGCAAATCAATAAAAGAGTGGATTGAATTTCTTTAGCAAACTATATCCTATTTCTTTGAGAGGATTTAGTGAGAAGGAAAGGGCCCACCTTCCTCACAGATTCCCCTATGTTTTGAATTCCAGAATAATTGTTTTAATGTGAATTGTTTATATGTTAAACAATTCTAGAATACAATTGGTGTTATAGTCTAGTTCCTTCCTATTAGATGTGCATAAATCTGTCTCATGAGAATTAAAATTCAATTGATGAACACTTCTTGAGAATTGCTTCCCCTTTTTCAAAATTAGATTAAAATCTTGTTTTTGAGTAAAAGAAAAGAAAAGTGTGGATTACTTTATTGCAATAAGTAGATTTCTTTCTACAATTAGTAGAGAACTTATTCCTGCAAAAGTAAAATAGAAAGTTAGATTAGAGTAGGTAATCCAGGATTCTTATACAGTGATCGGTTTAGATTTCAAATTGTGATTTCAATTCTATAGAATTCCAGTTGTGTCAGCGTAATCGTGTTAGTAATATTTTTTGTTTCTTTTTCCCTAACTACAATTAGATTAGTGTTGCTTCCATAATCTAGCATAGACTGTGCATAATTATCTTGAAATAACAGACTTCCCTGGGTTGACATTTTATATTGAACACCTTAATTTTCTATTCATTTAGACAATTAAAGTGCCCAACAATAAGCATAAGAACAATGAAACTCTTCCCATTTCACATCCCCTCCTTGCCCCAAGCATTTGCAGTCTTGTTGAGAGAATTGCATCAGAATTCTCCATTTTTCCCTTTTTCCTCCATCATAAGACCATTCCATTCCCAAGAAGAAGGTTGAGAGGAGAAAGATACGGGGAGGTGCACTTGGAGATTGTTGAAGAGGAGCCTGGACCAGGTTCGTGGAGCAGTCGTCGACCTTGTTGTAAGTGAACATTGTGATATCAATAAAAGAAATACTTTTCCTGTCCCGAAATATGATGTGTCAAATGTTTGTATTTGATTTATGCTTTATTATAGCATCTAACCCATGATTTATATATGAAATGCATGTTTGTAGTTTCATCTTTATCTGTTTGTGAATGCAGGTCAGACTTGGGAGGAGCCTTGCAGTCAGTACAGTTATCAAGCACGAGAGGATCGACACTGGACAGAGAGTAAAAGGTACATTTACCTAATCCTTCTCACTTTGTCTTTCATGCGTGAGTCTGGGGTATGTTCGGGGTATTTAGAAAAGTAGGAGACTTTTAGACAGTTGTGATCTTCCTACATGTTGAACCCTAGTGTAGTTCATAGGGGGTTTCCCACTATAGCATAATTGGCAACCATACTGGGGAAGCCTCTAGGGTTTTAGGGTATTTTTTGGGTGTTTGATTGGTTTTATTACCTTTTTGAGTTTATGTGAGTCTATTGAGTCTTTAAGGGATTTTGGTCACCTATTGGTGCCATACCAGTTCTCCTTGCCCTATCAGTATGCCTATTTGTTTTCTTTTTTGAGAAGTTATAGAGGTGTACATGGCCTGTTGTGGGTCAGCACGCGTAGATATGCACCCTGCTTTATAGATAGCCCATGTACATACGCAGGCTACTTAAGCATCAATAGCATGCTTGTGTCAAGAATTTTTTTCTTTAAGAAGAGGTAGTAGACCTTTTCCCTGATTTAAGTTTTACGTCTCAGGGTTTCTTGATTAAGTACAGTGTCTCTGCTTTTACAGTGGAAGCCTGGGTTTGATGTCATTTTTCCTATCTTTTTAAATATTTCTTGTGTTTAATTTCGAAAGGGTTTTGGGCGAGTTTTAGAGTTGTTGATCAGCCTCTTTGATGTATTCAGTGACTCCCTACGATCCGCAGTGGGCAGAGTTCAATTTTTCAGTATTTTCTAGTTTTTCACATTTTCCCCTTTTGCTTGCTTTAAAGAAAAAGAAAAAGAATTTATTTCAAGTTTCTTGTTTGAATCATAAAAAAAAAGAATAGAAAAAGTTTTCATTTCTTAGTTTGGTTAAGTAGTTGGGTTCATTATTTTTCTTGTTAGGAAAAAGAGTTATTTTCTTAAGTTATTTACTGATTTCTTAGAACATTAAGTAGCTCATAGTCGAGCGAAATTTTGTTTTAGGTTTTTCGTTTAAAAGATCTTATAAAACGTTAGTTATGAAAAGTTGGTTAAAGAGTTAGCATGAAAATTTTTATTGCCAAGTAGAAGTAATTTATCTTTCATTTTTCGTTTTCTTCTCCTTCTTCGTCTCCCAAACACATCACTAGTTTCATTTCCATTTCCTTGAGTTAAGACTAACCAGTTAAAATAAACGCTAATTAAAATCAAATAGAATTTATGTTTGTAGGGTCAATCAACTAGTTTAGGCTAGAGCCTTGAATTAGGTTGGAGAGGAAACTCTTCAAGGATTATAAACAAACATTGGATTCAGAGCTAGGGAGTGTAAAAATTCCAATAAACGTGAAATTTATCTTGGAACCTCATATAACAGAGGGGATAAACATGAGGTCGCGTGCAGAAAGGTAGTGGAGATAACCCCTCCAAAGTCGGACCAAGCATAGTGGGGAACACATATAGAGGACTTGTCGTTGGATACTTTCGTTTGCATTTTCCTATGGAGTTTCGTGGATCTCGAATCTGTTTGAGGTCCTCAGTTGTCTTCCGGACCACTTTCTTTCGAAACCCTTTATAGGATTCGGACTTGATACCCTTCTCATTGTGGTCCACCCGACTATCGACTGTACCTGCCTGGTGGTTGTTCGCGACCTCGAAACTTTGTTGCCTTTATTCTAGAGACTGACACAGGTGACTGTGGGGGTATACCACAGTACCTAGGGTAGACGTCAAGCCACGCTTTGTAGAGTATATCCAGAGGGTGCTTCCATGTTCGATTTTCACTTGCACCGGTAAGTTTCTCTAGTGTTGGCTAGCATGACTGTTCTTCCAACTAGATAGTGGTTTTCTTGATTTATCTTGTAGGAACTTTTATAGTGTGTGATTGTTTTCAAATGTTAGTAAAATCCTTACTGTGTCGTTGATCTTCTCACACAGTGGAATATCAAGAGCTCCACCGATCGTGAAGGATTTAGGGCCTGCCACCAGTTACATTGAAGCCACCATCGCCACTGTTATGATAAATACTTGACCAACAAGGGTCATTTGAAGCAATCGAGCCACATGAAACTATGCCTAAGCAAACTCCGAGAGGAGAACACTCGTATCCGGAGGAACCGACTATTTATGACCTTGGAGTGGAAGCTCTCAGGCCATTTAAACCTTTGATTGCTGACTTGTCGGTGCCAATTTTGATACAAGTTTCCCCTCCAAGGGTAACACATCATGAGCGTCAGATAGTTTTGCAAGCAACGATGGAAGAAAATGATGCTACTTCATCTAGGATTCCTCACACTCCCTCAACGACTACCACCATTGGGGGTATTTTTCCTCCTAATCCACCTTCAATGGTCTAGACCACAATGGTCTCGACCACCTCTACTTCAGGTAGTATTCTGATTCCTTCTATGGAAACGATCATTGCACCATTCACACAGAGTGAAACGAGTCCTCTATTTTCATATGGGATGCTTGGCTTTTATACAAACTTTGTCCTCACCTACTTCACACTCCAGACCATGGGTTTGTTGGCAGGGAGCTCAAACACTCCTTTGCAAGGGTCCATGGTGGGAACCTCAACCCCCTATAATGATATCCCTTACGGCAGAGGTCATATACCTCCTTCGTCCCCCTCGCTTGATGGTGCTCCCCAGCAACCCGTCGGGCTGAACATGAACTACAACTTCTTTGAAGCAAGTAATCTAGGATATTCTTCCTACACCACGCCAGTGAGTTCAATGTCATTCTCTTTGTTTAGTGCATTTGGAAATAACTCTTTCTCATTAGCTGTCATCTCGGTTGGGGGAAACCTTAGTTTTTGACAAAAAACTCCTATGCAAGGTATTATTCCTACACAGGGGAAAAACACAGGAGTCTTCTCCTCATAAGGAATCTAGAATCCGTGGCAGGGAGCAGTTCCCTCATCAAGGATGTCGACCAGGGGAAACCTCTTCCCTGGTCAATGGAACCCCATGAAAGGCTCAGTACCTATGCCCATCGGATCAATAGGGGGCAACCCTTTCCAAAATCTTTGGAACACAAAGTAGGGAGAAATCCTCGCCCATCCCTCAACGTCCAATTACAAGAATCAGCCAATTAGTTCCCAACAAACGTAATATCTGTTTGTTGGCCAAGGCCATAGTATTTACCATAACCTTGGCCATCAACCCAAATTTTCCTGGAAACCTGGTGCCCATCAAAATCTAGGCTCTTTTCTTCCCGTACATAGTTAATAGCCCAAACTACCATTTCTGGTGATGTTACATTTGCCAGACTTGTCAAGGTTGTTAAATGACCCAATTTTTCATGATTCGCATTGGCCTCCCATGCTGACTAAGTTTCCCTCAGACATTCTGAAGTTTGAAGGTAAGCCTAATGAAGATCGAGGGTATCACGTGACCACTTTTCATTTATGGTGCTCATCGAACTCACTGCGAGAAAAATCTGTACAATTATCCCTGTTTCAATGCACTCTTATCAGAAGTGTCATGAAATGGCACATCGAGATCGACCGATCAAGATACTCTTACTTTAGCGATTTGGTGATGGTTTTTCTAAACCGTTTCCAACTAACTGTGATATACAATGCCAACACCAAATTTATAGCCAACTTTGAGAAAACAAAGGCCGATCATATCTCTCATCACATTCGAGAATGGCGACATCAGAAGAGTTTGATAAAGGTACCATCCCCACCATCTTTCCTATTGGATTGGTTCCTTAAGTCTTTGGTACCTCAGTTATCCAAGGAATTTGCAGTGTCAGGAGTGTTTTTAGAGGACGAGGTGATAATGAGAGCTCAATAGCTTGAACTGATATACTCTCAGTTTGGTTTACTCTGTGAGGTTTTTGCAGATGCACCATGGTCCATCCTTGACAAGGCCAGACACAAGTCTGTACCACATGCTGATGGTATAATTGGTTCAACATAAGAAAATCCCACTAATCAGCTATTGAATCAATTGCAACAATTGTCAATATAGCATACAATGGCCAGCTAGACCACTGGTTCGGCTACTCCCCCTACCCAAATGTCGGATGTACACAGTGTGCAGTCGACGAACCCGAAGGCCAACCAGTATCCTGACGGAAAGAAAAAGAAACGAAACAAGAAGGGTAAGGGGGTTAAGAAACCCACCAATAATGTTGGTGGGGGAAACACAGAGAAAAGAAAGTTGAAGTATCCATGTAACCTTTGCATAGAATACCATATGACTCACCTCTTCCCTTGGCTTGCAAAGGCCTAGAATTTATTGGTGCAACAACAACCTGTTGTGTTAACGAACCCATTTCCACATGGGAAAAATTTGACTCAAGCCTCTTCGAGTGCAGATGGGGGTAGTCAGGGACCCCCTCCATCTTCTAGTAATCCCTCTAACATGAACGTTTATATGATGAAAGTTGACACTTACATAGAAACTAGGGCACACGATTACAGAATGCCAAAAACTTTTGAAAAGGTTAAGGAAGTCGTAAACCCGTTTGTTCCTCTCTAGATTGAGAAGGTGATGGGAGAAACAATGACACGAATCCCTAAAGGGGCATTCAATAAATATTCTCACAATATGAAGGTGAGGGCCACCCAAAATTACTTTGTGGTGGAGGATTTGTCACAAACCCCTTGCGCAATGTCTTCTTTGGAGGTCATCTAGAGCTACCCTTCACAGAGAAAGGATTTTTTGTTCACTTTGGGATATGTTGAGACCTGTAATTTGGGAAGGATCATGATTGATATGAATGACTTGAAACCTCATCTCCCTTACCACATTGTATTTCAGATAGTAGTGGGTCACCCCAAAAAATATTTTACTCTAAATATTTCCCGCACGGTGGTTGATGAGGTTGCCTCGACATGTGTGATGTTATTGATGTGTTGAAAGGCCATTAGCCAACCCATTTTGTCTCTATCACCTAATATTCTTACTTCTTTTGATGATCATTCTTTCAGACCACATGGAATCATTCCTTCTTTCCCCATGCAATTAAGAGGAAAGACCATGTGCATTGAAGTTGAAGTGATAGATGCGCCTCTCGACTACAACCTTCTATTAGGAAGGAGTTGGACCTATGTAATACATGAAATGGTTGCCACAATTTTTTGAGTCTTGTTGTTTCCACATGAGGGCCGAATCATAACCATTGACCAGTTTTCCTTCTCTCAGCCTGACTCTTCATCGGGGGCATCCATGGTCCCGATGATTCATAACCCTCAGCTTGACATAGTCAATATAGGGGTTGGTTTGTTCCCACCGTTGATGGGTAATTTTGATTACCCACCTCCCTCTAGAGATGCCAAGATGATATCGGTTGTCCCTGACTAGCCTAGTGCTGAAATATTTAGAGTGTAGTCATTCTGGATGACTTATTGTAATGATCTGTCGACTCTTCCTTCCCCATCGGCCTCGATGGAAGGGGTAGGGTATCCTGGAAATTCCATGACCTTGTCCGCGATAGAAGTTACATACAGTATTGTCCATCAATCTTCGACCGACCCCGATCCCACTCTCGCACAGGAGTTAGATCGAGTTCTCGAGCCTATTTGTGCTCAAAGTTCCCTCGCCACTACTGATTCTTTAGACTTGGTCCTTCTCTCTGATAAGAAAATTTTAGAGGCATTGACTGGTATGGACAGACCCTGGGATGATCTTCATCACAGATATTATTTCCTCCCAGAGTTAAGAAGAATAGAGGTAGGCGGATTCGTGTTGACTATGACGGGAGATAGGTATTGTCTTATTAATCCTCTGGATACGCACGCAGTTTATGCCGAGGGTAACATGGAAACTATCACTGAAATGATACCTATTGACATATCCAAAACCCCTGGCATTGTGGAGAATGTCTTCGTCTAAGTGGACTTCTCCCTCGAGGAGATTCGGATCTATAAATATTTATTTAAGGAATTTTGAAATATTTTCACCTGGTCTTATGAGAAAATTCCAGGCATTGATCCAAGAATCGTCGAACATGAAATAACAACTTACCCTGATGCCAAGCCGGTCCGACAGAAGCTTCGCCTGGTGAATCCTCGAAATGCAGAAGCTATTAAGGATGAAGTAGAGAAATTTCTCAAAGTCGGTTTCATCTACCCCGATCAGTTGACTCAATGGGTGTCAAATCCCATTCCAGTTAACAAAAATCAGGGTACGATTCACGTGTGTATGGACTTCCATGATTTGAACAAGGCATGTCCAAAGGATAATTTCCCCACCCCATTTATTGACCAGATTGTCCATGAATGTGTAGGCTGTGAGGTATTTTCTTTCATGGATTGTTTTTCGGGATACAACCAGATACAAATTAAGCTCGAAGACCATCATAAAACAACTTTTATCTATCCATGGGGTACATTTTCTTATTGGAAGATGTCGTTTTTCCTGAAGAATGTTGGAGCCATTTTTCAATGGGCCATGTCTTTTCCTTTCCACGAACTTAGACACATAGTTGAGGCTTATCTTGATGATTTAGCATCACAATCTCATAAGAGATTTGATCATCCTATGCACCTCCGACTAATCTTTGAGCAATGTCTCTACTATCGAATTCGCTTGAATCCAAACAAGTGTAGTTTTTGCTTGACGTCAAGACATCTGCTAGGTTTCATAATTTTGACAAGAGGGATAATGGTCAATCCTATGAAGGTTGAGTTCATAGTTCAGTTTCCTCCCCCATGAATAGTGCCTCATCTTAAAATCTTACAAGGTAAAGCTAATTTTCTTCGGTGTTTTACCGCAAACTATGCCAAAATCACTAAAGGTTTCATGCATTTATTGAAAAAGGGAGTCTATTTCTATTGGGACAAAGTCTCTCAACACTATTTCAAAGTGTTGAAATTCACCCTCATGTATGCCCCTCTGCTCCGACCTCCCAATTATAATAAAATTTTCTTATTTTACTTGGACGTCGCAGAGTCGACCATCGGTATGGTCTTGGTTCAAGAGGGTGATCTGCTCGAAGAGCATGTGATTTATTACCTAATCCGAGGCCTAGTTGGACTGGAACTCAATTACTCCCATGTGGAGAAGCTTGCATTGGCAACAGTGCATGTTGTCCAGTGGTTCTGTCATTATATTTTGCGTCGTAAGACCACTATCATTGCCATTGTGAATCTATTTCAATACCTGTTGACATGACATGTCATCGACAGAAAGATCAATAGATGTATAATTATCCTCCAGGAGTTTGACTTTGATTTTGTTTCCATGAAATCCAAAAAGTCACTGGTCTTTGCGGAACTTATCTCAGAACTTTCGGTTGAATCAAGTGATGTTACACCTAAAGAATCATCGATTAAAGGAGATCTTTTTCTGATTTCATCTTCGGACCCCTGGTATGGAGATATACTAGTCTATCTCTAGACTTTGAAGTGCTCCACCTCTGCGTCTCACGATGGGTGTCGACGTATATTCCATCAAGCACGAAACAATCTCATTCTTGATGACACTTTTTATCATCGAGGAGTAGATTGCATCCTTCAATGGTGCCTCATTCACGAAGAAGTGGAAATTGTTCTTAACAACTTCCACACTGGAGCATGTGGTGGTCATTTGTCTAGGTTGGAAACAACCCAAAATATTCTATGATCAGGTTACTTTTGGCCGATGTTGATCAAAGATTACTTTGAATCAGTCAAGAAGTGACACATGTGTCATATATTCTCTCAGAAGATGAGGGCACACCCTGCTCCCATGTTTCCCATCATTACTGTTGGTCCCTTCACCAAGTGGGTTGAGGCTATGTCAATATTTAATAATGATGGTGAGACAATAACTCTCTTTATTTTCAATCAGATAATAGAAATGTTCGACATCCCGAAGGTGATTTTCACTTACCATGGTAGTCACTTTCATAAAAAAATGATGTCTGAGTTAACATCAAATCTTAGGTTGAGGCAAGATCATTCATCACCCTACTACCCACAAGTGAATGGTCAGGTGGAAGCTGTGAATATGTCCCTCAATACTATTCTGCAACGAATGATCGATTCTTCGAAGTCCAATTGGCATTTGATGTTAAGTCCAATTGGCATTCGATGTTGTACTCAACATTATGGGCCTACCGAATGTCTATAAAGACTGCCACCAGTTTCTCATCTTTTCAAATCGTTTATGGTCTAGAAGCAGTCTTGCCAATAGAGTGATAGATCCCATCTCTAAAGTTGGTAGTATAGTTATTGTCAGACATTTCACCACTTGAGGAATGCTTATTATATCTCGAGCAACTCGATGAGAAATGTCATGATGCAACCTTGGCCAATGAGGATCACAAGCAACGAGTCAAGTGTCAGTATGATCAGTCCGTTCCTCATATTTTCTTCGAAGGTGACCTTGTCCTTGTCTACGACCAAGATAAGGATCCTCTAGGGGCAGGAAAGTTCAAACCCATGTGGTTCAGACCTTTCATAGTGAAGGAGGTCTTAAAGAAGGGAACTTATCGTCTGGTTGACTTTGAGGGAAATGCTTTCATGAAGCCTATAAATGGGCTCTACCTAAAGAAGTATTACTCGTAGGTGGGTCACCTTGGGTGAATTATTGTACATATGTATAGTTCTTATACAATTACTTTTTGTCTTTTTTGTTTTATGGACTTGTCATTATTTATGTCATCTTTTTCACTATGGCAGATGTCAAGTGAATCATAGGTGTTCATTGGGTTCACGGGCGTTGCTAGCTGACACACTAGGAGTCTTGCTTCTGTAGCTTGGGTGATTTTCAAGCCTCAGGGATAGTTTCTATGTTTTGGAGGTATCTGTCTAGGTGACGCCACAAATAATGTCATCGAGTACAACATAGTGATAGAGTTTCTTCATGAGGCTTTGTCGCATGGTGTCTCTCACCTCCGGGTCTACTTATATGCATAGCCGATTGTGTCCCAGTTAAATGGCGTTTACCACGTTTATGGTCCTACTTTACACCGATGATTCCTTAGGGTA
The DNA here is from genome assembly GCA_009831015.1 of Picea engelmannii. Lineage (NCBI taxonomy): Eukaryota > Viridiplantae > Streptophyta > Pinopsida > Pinales > Pinaceae > Picea > Picea engelmannii. The sequence goes on along the minus strand of ML797994.1, from coordinate 66,457 downwards.
CGTCTTTTAGAACGTTTCTTTTATTACATTAAGTATATCCATGTTCCTAGGAGATTAAGTCAAATAACAGATACTCTAGCTAATCAAGTATTAGATTGGCATATTGCACACACATAAAAAGAAGCACACACATACACATGTACATACATTGGTAAAAATGTGATCCATAAGACATAAAAGATGTAAATACATATATATATATATATATATATATATATATCAAAAAGTGTCAAAGTACATCAGTGGGTGTGAATTCCTTAAAAATACATGTCCAGTATACATCACGGGGATTATGCCCTTAAAAATATACAAAAGAGTTCCCTAGGCATGTAAGTGGTCCATCCTAGCTAAGCACGAGGCCTTTTGGCCCTGCCATAGTGAACATCAATGTTTTCCAAATGTCGAAAGAGTTGGACCCAAGTATGTGGCACCCCAACGAATAAATCAGCTCAAGATGTTGAGCTCTCACGATTTCATCTTCTTCGAAAAACACTCCCAATGTTGCGACATCTTTGGATAAATGTGCGACCAAGGACTTAAGGAACCACTCCAAAAAAAATGCTGGTGGGACTGGAACTTTAATCAAACTCTTCCGGCATCTCCATTCTCGGATGTGATCAAAGATATGGTCCTCTTTTGTCTGCTCAAAATTGGCCATCAATTCTGTGTCGGCGTCATATCTCACATGTAGTTGGAAATGGTTTAGGAAATCCATTGCCAATTCGCCGAAGGAAGAGTATATTGAGCAGTCGATCTCAATGTACCATTTCAGAGCACTCCCAATGAGAGTGCGTTGAAACAATCACAATTGTATGGAGTCATCTTTCAACGAATTAGAAGAGCACCAAAGGTGAAAGGTAGTCACATGATCTCCTGGATCTTTGTTAGGCTTGGCTTCGAACTTTGGTATGTCTGAAGGAAACTCCATAGGCATAGGGGGCCAATGTGGATCATGACGTATAGGGTCATTCAACAACCTTGTAAAGTCTAGAAAATGCAAGGTTTCCAGGAAAGGGAGTTTGGGTTGTTGGTGATAACCATGGAAAAAGGGGCCTGGAGTTTGACTGGCACTAGGTTGCCACGAAAAGTTGGGTTGATGGTCAAGGTTCTAGTAAAAACCATGGCCATGAAAATCGTATGGATTATGCACTTGAGGAGACATCATCATCTAATTTCTGAAATAGGACGTTGATGGTTGGGCGTGCATTACATTCGAAGGACTTTGGGAAGGGTTGCCCCATGCTAATCCCATGGGCATAGGTCCTTCGCCTTGCCCAGGGTTCCATTGGTTGTGAAAGGAGTTTTTCCCGATCGAAATTTCTGATGAGGGAACTAATCCCTGCCAAGAATTCCAATGTCCTGGTGAAGAAGAAAATCTTGGGTTTGCCCCCTATGCAGGAATAGTACCCTACATAGGATTAGGTTGTCCATAATTGGGGTTGCCCATGGTCAAGAAAGAACCTGATGATAAAGTGTTGTTACCAAATGCACCAAACAAAGAAAAGAGCATCAAACCTACCGACATATTATGAGAAGGTGGTCCTTGAGTCCCTGCTCGAAATGAACTATGGTTTGCATTCGGCCCGGTGGAATGATGGTGGGCACCACCAAGCGAAGGGGACAAAGAAGGAATATGATCTCCTCCGTAAGGGAAAGTGTTAAAGGGAGCTGAAGTTCCCCCCATGGGTCCTTACAGAGGAGTGTTGGGGCTCCCTACCCCTAGACCTAAGGTCTATAAAGTGGAGTAGGAAAGTACATGGATTGTACCTGAGCTAGGCATCTCGTATGAGAACGGAGGGCCTATTGCACTCTGTGTGAAATAAGTAGTGGTCATTGCAAAAGATGGGATCATACCACTACTCGAGGTAGAGGCAGTCGAGACCATGGTGTCTCGGACTGATGATGGTGGGTTAGGAGGTGGAACACCCCTTGTGGTGATAGTCATAGTAGGAATAGGAGAATTCCCAGAAGAAGTGCCAACATTTGTTTCCATTGCTGTGTGTGACACTGTCTGGCACTCGTAAGGATAAATATGTGATCCATTTGGATATCTGTGGCCACCCACCTTCTCCAACTTACCCAAAACATGTTTCTGACAATTTTGGTAATTTACTAGTTTTAGCAGTGTTTAACTTCTGGGGCCATTTTGAGGCCCTAAACAATGTTCTTTTAAGAAAACGGGGAGCAACATGGATTGTAGATCAATATTTCTCATCCAAAAGTTGTATTCCTTGGATAGATCTTTCCAAAGAGTTACAACCCCAGGAAGTTGATGCACCAACTTACCTAAACGAGGCCCCGATGACTTTTGGCGCTTCATCTCCTAGGGTTAGGTTTTGGGATGTCTAGGGTTTTTGGCATTCCTTCTTATTGTAAAAATGCCTTCAGAGCCTCATAGTAATCATCTTCTTGTGAATGTGTGTATCCATCACATCTCTTCTCAGAGATAAGATACCACTATTCTAGCGAGTCTTTCACTCTGTACTTTTACAGTCTCTGTACATTTATTTGATAAATAGAAATGGTGTATTATTGTATATTTGTGACTCTTGTTATATTTATGCTATATCTCTATGATATTGTTGTCTCTCTTGCAATATCTTTGAATATTTCGGTGTTATATCTCCTCTCTCATTTCGTGCCGAAAATAATCTGGATCAGTGGTATCAAAGAAGGCTTCTCTTGATCATTTTCAATGCATGTCCCCGACAAAGTCTGAGTATAGAAAATTGGGTATTGAGCTTGTCTCTCCTGAGGAAAATTGCTCTCGCACACCCAAGAAACCCTCAATGGCAGAAGAAAATAAAAATGACGAAGCAGACAATCCTATCAGTCTGTTGCTTGAGCAAGCTCTCATGCAACAGAGGGATGAAATGATGGAGAATTTTTCCCACATTCTTCAATGTCTCCCAATAGAATCAAGCGCATCTTCATCAAGCGACCACTTTGGAGGCACCTTACCTTTCAAGGTACAGGTTAATTTTGATATTCCCATATTTGAAGGTGAAATAGATGAAGATACCCTAGATAAATGGTTAAATCTACTAGAAGGTTATTTCTTTGTTCAAAATTTTTCTGACAAAGAAAAGATCACCTTCGCACTCCTTAAGTATCTCCCCCATGTCAAACATTGGTGGGAAACTTACTGGGAGCAGAGCTCCACAAAGGAGTTTGGAATATATGGGGCCGATCTCACTTGGGATTTTTTTGTGGATGCGGTAAAGGAACAATATTACCCTATTAGCAACTATGAGGACCAGTACATGAGATGGACCACACTGTGGCAAGAGAGGGGCCAAGCAGTTCCGGAGTTCACCAATACCTTCCATACCTTTCGCACCAAGTTGGGTATCAAGGACTCTAAATGACATTTGGTTCTGAAATACGATGGGGCTCTACACAAATACATCCAAACTGAAATGGAGTTTTTGGACATCTCATCACTTGGTGCTGCCTATCGATATGTTGTTAAAATTGAGAAGAAATTTAAGCACCAGAACAAATGGGAATTCGGGTCTGCAAATCCACAACAACCAAAGTATGAAAAATATGGACCTAACAAACAGTCTCCCAAAAACTAGTCCAAGACACAGGAAAAAAAGGGTCACGGGAAGACAAAGAAGGACACCATAAAATGGTGTGATTTACACAAAATCCCCTGGAACAATACCGATGAATGTTACTCAAAACATTCATTGGTGGCTGAGATCAAAGACAAGGATCCAAACCCTGATTTAGAATCTGATTCTAAAAATACTGGTAAAAGACAGATCATCGACGTAGACCCCACTGTTATTGTCGCGATCACAACAATTCAACCAGAAGAACCAATAGATTCAGAAGAGGGGGAGCACCTTTTTCATTCACAGATGTGGGTGAAGGGGACCCCACTGCATTTTATTTTTGATAACAGAAGCCAGAAGAACCTCATCTCAATAGAGGTTGTCAAACAATTGGGATTGTCGATAACACCACACCCGCAACCATACAACATCGATTGGCTTCACCAAGGATGAGATCTTCCTGTCAGCCAGCAGTGTCGATTGTCATACGACATCCAACCCTTCAAGGATGAGGTATTATGTGATGTTGCCTCACTGGATGTCTGTGATGTTCTCTTGGGCCAACCATATATGTGTAAACGCCATGATATCTATGAGTCTCAAGCCCGTAGTATCATTATTACTCTGGGGGGTCATATCTATAGGATACCAGAGGTAGTAAAAAATATTTCCCCACCTAAACAGTGCCACAAGGTAGTATCTCATACTAAAAAATTCATCTTCTCCACAATCTGTTCAAAAGGGGAACAAAAGGATACTGTAACCACTACAGCCTCAGCCCAAACACCTTCTATTCAATAGAAGGAGGTCGACAAGGTTGCAACAAAGCACAAAGATTTCTTCTACAGACAATCATATAAAATAGCCAGATTGGTTAAAAATCTCCAAACCTTCTAGCCAAAGGTTCGTGATAGCCTTCAACAAGCTAAGCAACGCCACTTCTCCAGCAAGGCAAGCATATCACCAAGATTCAGATTCAGCAATCGCTTTCCCCTCTCCCCTGGGAACTCAATGCAGTGGAGACCATTGCTTCCTAAGGAGGGAGGATTGATCCAGGTGGATATCGATGGCCACCCACCTTCTCCAACTTGCCCAAAACATCTTTCTGACAATTTTGGTAATTTACTATTTTTAGCAGTTTTTAATTTCCGAGGCCATTTTGAGGCCCTAAACGATGTTTTTTGAGAAAAAGGGGAGAAACATGGTTTATATATCATTTTTCTCACCCAAAAGTTGTATTCCTCGGATAGATCTTTCCAATGAGCTATCATATGCCCAAAACGAAGATCGTATGCAAAAGTTACGACCCCGGGAAGTTGATGCACCAACTTACACAAACGGGGCCCACGTGACTTTTGGCGCTTCATCTCCTAGGGTTAGGTTTTGGGATGTCTATGGTTTTTGGAATTCCTTCTTATTGTAAAAAGGCCTTCAAAGCCTCATATTAATCATCTTGTTGCAAATGTGAGTAGCTGTCACATCTCTTCTCAGAGATAAGCTACCACCATTCTAGCGAGTCTTTCACTCTGTACTTTTACAGACTTTGTACATTTATTTCATTAATAGAAATCGTGCATTGATGTATATTTGTGACTCTTGTTATATTTCTGCTATATCTCTATTATATTTTTGTCTCTCTTGCAATATCTTTGAATATTTCTGTGTTATATCTCCGCTCTCATTTCGTGCCGAAAATAATCTGGATCAGTGGTATCAATATGTACTATGATGGACATCAAAAGATCAGTGGTTGGAGTTTTGTATGGAACAAGATCTTCCTCTCCAAGGTCTGAAATGGTTGGTTCCTCTGGATGTTGGTTGGGCACATTTTCCTGTGACCCGGTCGCTTCAAAAGACCCTTGTTGGTCTAGCTTTCACCTTAGCAGTGGCGGGGGTGGCTCCAGTGTAACCAGTGGCAGGCCAAGAAGCCTTCATGATTGGCACAACTCATGATCATCCACTATGTGAGAATATCAAAGACACACTATGGTTTTCTATTTGTTCAAAAATGACACACACAAGAGAAATTCCCTACAAGATAAAACAAGCAATCACTAAACTAGTTGGAAGAACAGTTACAATAACCAACACTAGAGAAACTTACCAGTGCAAGTGAAACTCGAATATGAAAGCACCCTCCGGGTATACTCTGGAAAGTGCGGCCCGATGTTTGTCCTAGGTACCGCGGTCTACCCCCGCAGTCACCTGTGTAAGTCCCTAAAATAATGGAAACTAGGTTGCCAACGCATGAACAGTCACCAGGCAGGTATAGTCGACAGTCAGGTGGACTGCAATGAGAAGGGTATCAAGCCCGAAACCTATCAATGGTTTCAAAAGAATGTGGTCTGAAAGACAACCGAGGACCTTGAACGGATTTGAGACCCACGAATCTCTGTGGCAAATGGAATCGACGGAATCCCAAGTCAAGCCCTCTATATGCATTCCCCATTACGATTGGTCTGGCTTTGGAGGGGTTATCTCTTCTACCTTTCTACACACAAGCTCATGTTTAGCCCCTATGTTAGAGGGGGGTCCTAGATAAATTTCACAATACTATACTTTTAACAACCCATAACATAGACTCTTATGTATGTTTTGCAGCCTTGAAGAGTTTCCTTTCCAACCTAAATCAAGGCTCTAGCCTAGACTAGTTGATGGACCCTACAAACATAAAGTCTAGTTGATTTTAATTAATCATTAATTTTTTATGGCTTGTCTTAAGTCAAAGGTTATGAAAGTGAAACTAGTGATGTTTTGAGAGACGAAAGAAAAGATAAATAGAAAGCTGGAAACAAAATAACTTCTTCTTGACAATATTCAAATTTTCATTTTTAAATTTTTTAATCAACTTTTCAAACTAAATGTTTTCTAAGATCTTTGAAAAGAAAACTCAAAACAATATTTTGCTCGACTCTGAGCTACTCATTTTCCTAAGTAAACAACCAATAACTTATGAAAGAAAAACTTTTCCTGGTTATTAATGCAAGCAAATAACTACTTAACCAAACCAAGAAATAAAATATTTTTTTTATTTAATGTTCGCAAATCAAAAAAGGAAAAATGACAAAAAGTAAAGACCAAGAAAACTTCTGGCCTGAGCGCAGATCAAAAAGAGTTACTGACAATAACACACAAGCTGATTAAAGCAGACTCTCACACTTGTCTAAAAACCCTATGAAAGAAAAATTTTAGGAAATCTTTTATTATATTTTTTTTTTAATGAAAAAGAAAGCTATTGTTGTAATCAAACCTAATTTGTCGACTGCTATGAAAGAGACCAATACTAAACCAAGGAAATCCCTGAGAGGTATAACTCTTGACAAGGAAAAGGATGATTGCCTCTCCTTAAACAAAAATTTTCTCAACAGGCACGCTGCTGACAATTCAATAACCAACATGTGCACGCGAGCTGTGTAAGGTCAGGGCACGTGTACATGCATGTAGTCCTTATACATGATGCATGTACCTTTGGAACTCTTCAAAAATGAAAAAACAAGCAATCAAACACTGGCATAGACTACTGGTATTGAGAGCCAGAGTCCCCTAAAGACTCAGAAGCTTACCTTGACAGAAAAGAAAAAAACAATCAAGAAAAATTTCATAGAACAAAGCCAATCTGAGGTGGTACCTAAGCTACAAACTGAAAAAATAGAGACCATAATGAGATCCAAAAAACTCCTGAGAAGGATCACTTCTGACAGTGAAGAGGATGACTGACTCTCTAAAAACAAATTTTTGAACTCAGACACATGACTGACACTTCATCAGCTAGCGTGTGCACACGGGCTGTGTGAAGGTAGGGCGTGTGTACACGCATGTAGGCCTTATACAAGCCACGTGTAACTCTGTGACTTCCATAAAAGAAAATGTCACCAAGAAAATAAGGAAGGGAGTACTGGTATGGAAGACTATAATCCCTACTAGCTCAGACTCTTGTAGAAACTCAGAAAAAAGGTAATGAAACCAATTTAAAAATACCCAAAAAGTATCCCCAGAAAACCCTAGAGATTTATCCCCAGTACGGTCGCCAATTTTGTTGTGGGTGGGAAATCCCTCCTACGGACTAGCATTAAGGGTTTTAATCATGCATGCATAAATGAGCTAAAGTCTCCTACTTTTTACCAACATCCCAATCACAAACCCCATTATCCATATGCAAAAACAAGGTCAAAGAGATCCAGTTATTGTGCCTTAGTTTCTATGTTTTATGTCGATCCATTTAACGCTTGGTCGCTCCTTGAATGCAACTCTCCTCCCAATGTTGACCTGCATTCATAAAATACAAACAAAGAACTCCACATGCATATAATCTATAAACTAATGGGTTAGAGATTCTACCAAAATATAATCAAATTTAAATATTGACAATCTCATATGGCGGGATGGGAAAAGTACTTATTTTATTAATCTCACAAGAGTAACCTTACAATGGTGAGATCAACCAGTACTCCTCGAATCCTATCCTAGGCTCCTCTTCAACTGTGCTCCAACTGCTTCTGTATATGCTTCTATTCACACAATAGTTGCAAAAGGTTGGGGCAAGGGGAATGATAAATCGGGTATAGTTTCTTTGCTATGATTTTCCTTTTTCCAAATGGGACCCCTACCCCTTATTTTATAGGCTAGAAAGGGCTAGGTATTTGGTCGAGTGATCAGATATGATCAATCTAAAGATTTAGTTAACTTACCCAAAACTATGTGTTTCGTCTGCAAATTTCCATTTTTCATGTTTTTGTAGGTACACGCGGGTTGTAGTGAGTCAGCTAGCGCGTACACACATGCAGTAGTGGAGCAGGGCATGTGTGCCTTTAAAAAGGGTGTTTTTAAGAAGAGTTGTTCAGTAATGGATTTTCGAAGAAGGAATATGAGATGGCCTGATGCCAGGTAAGCATGTCTGGTGCAAATTAGGGTTATAACAACATGATTACTATAATTCCTCATGCCCGTACTCCCATGCCCAAAACTCTAAACCCTAATGACTGGAATCAGACTCTCACCGGAGGAAATTCAGAAAAAAAAATCAAAAGAGTTGTTGATCAACAAAGTAACAGACCTCCGTTGAAAATGGAAATGTTTAATAGTATCATTGTTCTTGAAAAATGTGCTTCAAGCTTCAGATGTGAAGCTTACAATGTTAGAACCTATTGGAAAAATATTTTATTCGAGGGAGAAGTTTGACTGGTCAAACAACCTAGATGCATTAATCAAGAGAAATTGCAAATATTTCCAAGAAAACAATCATGCAATCAAATTTCCATCACTCCTAATTTGGATCACCATGAAAAAATTATGTCTAGTCTGGTGTAAAACCCTGTTTCCCCTAGTTTGTAAATATAACTATATTGGCCAAGATACTATGGAAAACTCAATATGTGTGAATGTTTGATTTGATGGACCTTTGTATAAAAGGTCGATGAATGTAAATTATGTTATTTACTAAAAAATGGATAAGTGTTGCATGACTATTGGAAGGGGTTTGTGCTAAGAGAGACCACGAATGTTATTGAAGAGATGGTGAAGGGGATAAAAAATGGTTGCATTAACCTCCACCAGACCAGTACTTTACTGGATTTAATTTCTCATGATCATAACAACCCTCTGACCCAGGAATGAATTACAGTCAAGATGGTAGGTGGGAAGAGCTCCCCAAGATTTAATGAGAGGATGGGGTAGATCGCCCATCTATAAGGATTCTAGACTTGACCACGGACTGGTAATTCAGGCCACACACAATATTGCTGAGGAAGGAAAGAAACAAAGGCATGGTGGGAAAAGGAATACTTTTGAAGAGTGCAGGGATGAGAGACTGAGCTCTCAGGTTCGAGAAAGAACTATGAAAAATAGTGTGTTTTGGTCGAAGGAAATATAGACTGACTTGGAAGAAGGAGAGTAACCTTCATCCCTATCTATGACTAAGTCGGGAGAAGGAGAGTAACCTTCGTCCCTATCTATTTTTGTGTCAGGAGAAGGGGAGTAACATTCGTCCCTAACTTTCATTGTGCTCGAAGAAAAGATCTAATCTCAAAGCATCGTGGTCTAGCTCAGGGTGGCCAGTGGTAAATGTGTTAGGAGTGACTAAGCCTATGGCTGGGTGGAAACGATCACCCCTTTTAGCAGTCGCATCACATCTTCTTGTTTTGATATTTTTTTTCATGCTTTTTGCTTTGAAATGGAATAATGAATGAATGCATGTATGTTTACATTTAATATTGGTCTTTCTATTGAATGATCGAGTGATGTGTATGCATTTATCTCCTTCAAGAATTATGTTTCTGCTTGATTTTCCATATGCTCCAGTTTAACCCTCAAAGGTGTTTTCCCTAGGGAGTTACCTCACAGTTCCAGAGTTGGAGCAAGCCCCTTGGCACTACTACCATCTTGGTAATTCCACGATATTACCCCTCTCTATTTCAAAACTTAAAGTTCTACGAGCTAGGAAGGTGCTTCCTTCAAACCAGTAGCCTAAGAGACTTTAGGCTTGCGCCCATGGACTTAAAAAAATATCATCTAAGAGTAGATCTTATAGCCCGATATTTATCAGAGGGTCCATATGACCAGGGTCTAGGAACCCTGCACTAAGTCCAAAAGGAGCTAGCTCTTGATGACTTCAGAGATTCGGGAGCTTGAAGCCGTGGGATGTCAAACTTCATAACTATCAAAATTACCCGAATGTCAGAGTCACAAAAGGTTGTGATTCATTTATCTGGAGAGTCGGTTGGGGCCCTTTCTCGCCTGTCCGATCATTTAGTGGAAGGTTTCGTGTATGGTACTTCGGCGAAGTTCCACTTCAGGAGAATGGAGATGCTATAGCATCAAACTCCCCAAACGTCGAATGTATGAAGTGACAGAGAGACAAATATTTGGAGGATATCATCAGGAGCCCCGCCTCCTGTCTGATCATCTAGGAGGAGGAACCTGCATAGGGTACTTTGGTGAAGTCCCGCTTCGAAAAAATGGAGTGGCAGTTGAGCCAAAACTCCTGAAGGCTAAAATCACGAAGTAACTTGGATTGTAGATCTGGGGATCCTTCGGGTCCTATCCTAGTTGTCAAATTTACAATGTAGTCAACCCGACGTTGACCAAATTCATAAGAAAGGAGGATTTTGCATCACAAAAATCCTTAACGTCGAAGCCCTAAGTGACAAGAGTCATCGATTTGAGGAAGCTTTAGGAATTTTCCTAGCCTCCATATCTAGGTTGTGGTCAGCCCGACACTGACCAAATTCAGAAGAAAAGAGGAGTCTACACTGCCAAACTCCCGAACAACGAACTCCAAAAGTAACAAGAGCCATATATCTATGGATATACGTGGTCAGATCTCGATCGTGAGATATGAGGGATGTTAGAAGGTTGTCAGTCTAGGGTGACGTGGCATAGTGACATCACTCAAGGACACGTGGACCTTATTTTGAAGTGCCACATGTTACCCAGATTCATGCATATTACATACCATATATAACTACTAGAACGTGACACATGTCACCCCCAATGAGGGCACGTGTCACCCCTAGTCCTTCTACGTGTCATCTCTTGGTACGTGCCCGCCTAGACAAAAGGGTTGGTGAAGTGACCGAGACTATGGGAGCCCATGGCCTCGGGACTCTGGAGGGTTTGGAGTGTATTATGGTAGAGAGACCGAATGAACCAAAGGTCGAATCCAAGTGGCGAGCTTACAGGACTTTGAAATTTCATAAGTTCGGGTGGTCTCATGTGTATATAGCAAAGAGGCATGAACCATCGAAGCATCGAAGCGTTTAATTCCTCCATAACTGATATATGAGAAAGAGATTAAGTCTATTCATGGGATCAAACAATGGATGGTCTTCCATTGTGGAGGAAAGAACTTAGAAACAACACGTGAGAGGTGGATCCACGTGGGAGCCACGTGGTCCTCAACAAATGAACACCCGAAGAACTTTGGAAAGGAATATCCACCGGTTATGAGCTTGTTTCTGAGCATGGAGACCATGTTTGGAAATATTTGGATGAGAAGAATGTGATAGATACCCTGAATGAAGGATTTGACCACTTAATGAGAATGGAATTTTGGATTCCCCATCCCTAGGAAATCCACTCAGGAGTCGGGTGTGTTACAAATTGGTATCCGATCATGGTTACAACACTTGAACTACTTGGGCTCATGGAATAGTCACTTAAAAACCATGTTTAAATAAATATTAAGGGTGACACCCTACCTTACCTCTTTGCTAAAGAGTTTGGTTAAAAATTTTACTAAAGAAAAGAATGAAAACGTTCTACTATGTGTGTATTTAAGAAATATGAATTGTTTGTTGTTCATGAACTATTAGAATGTTAGCTAACAACAAGTGTTTTGTCAGCACTCAAGCAGTTAGTAAATCATGGGAAACTACAATCATAAAGGATGATGACGCATCATAAAGTGGGAAATGGATCCCACAATAGAGACGAAGAATCTGACGAGAGGAAGGCAGTGGAAACACCTCTGAATCTGGATGAAACTATAAGGAGACTCATGGTCGAATTATAGATTTTCAAGGCCAACAACGAGATATTGATAAAGGAGAAAGAAAAAAAAATAGAAATTATTGCAGTATTTCTGCAAATCTTATCCGACATACAAAGGAAGTTGCAGCATGGACCCACAACCAGTCATGTGGACCGATAGTATACGAGGATAAGTCAATGTCCACCTAAGATATGGAAATATGGTCTCATAAGTGTCCACACTAGTAGGAGTACCTCAAGGAAGGCCCAACCTAGAGGCAAGGGGAACTCATTAGGAGAGTCCTATGGAAAGGAAACTTGCAACTCTGAGGGATCTTCTAGTAGCAAAATTATCTCACATTCTCAAAGGAAAGGAAAGAAACGAAAGAATTCCAAAAGTTATAATCCTGAAGAGTTCAAGAAATCCAGACCACCCTATTTCGATGGAGAGATTAAGAAAGGGTAAGAGGCAGAATCTTGGCTGCTTAGTTTAAAGAAGTACTTTAGAGTCCATGACTACTCTGAAAATGTGAAGGCTCAAATAACCATCTTCAAGCTAAATGGAAAGGCTTCCATTTGGTGGGAAGACCTTAGGAATGTGAAAGGAATCCATGAGAAGGATTTATCATGGAAACAATTTGGTAAATACTTCAAGCAGAAGTATTTGTCAGAGAAATACTTTGATGGGAAGACTAAGGAGTTCTATGAACTCAAGCTGGGACAACTCACCATAGCAGAATATATCAATAAATTCCTTGAGTTGATAAGGTATGTACCCTACATAAAAGATGAAATGATAAAAGTGCAGTGATTTATCAGTGGGTTACCTCAATCCTACTAGGACAATATTGAGTTTGACGAGCCAAAGACCCTAGAAGAAACTATCCTAAAGGAAAGGTATTGTTATGAACAGTTCGAGAAGAAGACAAAACCTTGCGAGGACTAGAAAAAGAAGAGTAGTTCAGGATTCAAGAATAAGGGGTTTAAGTCCTCAAGATTTAAGAAATATGGGAAGGGTTCTAGGATGATCCTTCCTACTATAAGTGTGTATCAACATAATTTCCCCTTCTAGAGTGGAAATAAAACTTTTAGAGCAACCCCAGGAAAGATGATGCAGGAGCATCTCTCCACGTCATCCAGCCAGTCAGCCACGCCAGCGAATTCAAATCGCACGCTAAAAGAGAGTCGCAGTCCTCATTCAAATTTGAAATTGAATGTAATTAAATGCTTAGGCTGGTGAGCCATAGAAGCCATGCCTTTGTGCAGGCATTAGGTAGATCGGCCTTTAATGTGTGTAATGGCTGATATCTAGATCCAATTCTGGACTAGACAGCCCATTCAATGTAATTGAATAGGGTAGGTATGTTTGGAGGGAAGCGCTCTAAGAGCCCCCTCAGGTAAAAGAGATTTTTAGATCTCATTTTGAGTAAGGGGAGAGGGAGTTAAGATTGTAATGGTTGTAGGAGAAGATACAGAGAGAGCTCAAGAACACCATTGTAAAAACAGGCATTTTCCATTGTTAATATAAATAGAAGCAGTTTTTCCTGCACATATTCTGTGTTATATGGATGTCTGTGTCTGTTCTTTAATATGCTGTGAATGTGTGTGTTAGTGCATTTGCATGGAGTTTGTGTGATTTCAGGTGAAGGTCTTTGAGGTTTCATGCTGGGAGAGCGTGACAGAGAACTGTGGACTCTGAATACTGGTGCACGGAGGATGCACTTCTGAACTTTGCGAAGTCAGACAAAGACGTTATGCAACACATGACTGAAGTCAACAACTCAGGAGGAAGACCTCAAGGTTGCTGAATACCTTGGAGGCAAGGCTGTGTGGGAGAAGACACAGTTGCAGACAGAATCTCTGAGGAGTTCTGTAAAGCTCTGCCAAGTGGGCATTGAGCATAGGCACAAGGTGCAGTTGGAGGAACTCTATTGTGAGTCCATATAGAATCACAGATGATTCTGGGAAGCTCTGTCAGGTGGGCATTGAGCCAATGCAAGGAGTGCACAGGGGAAGACTTCTACTGAGAAGTTTAGGAAGAAGAAAATAGAATCATTGAGGATTCTGAGAGCTCTGCAAGGAGGGCATCGAGCAGGTGCATAGGTGCACAGGAGGAGAAGACAGAACCGTTGAGTGTTCTATGAAAGAAAGGGAAACTCTGCCAGGTGGGCACTGAGTAAGTGTGCAAACAGGCACAGACAAAAGAAAAGAGAACTCTTTGAGTTCTGGAGCTGGAGGAAGTATCCACTGAAGGATCTTCACTGGGTTGCTGAACACCTAGAAAGACTCAGCAAGGAGTTGCTTGAGTAGAAGGATAGGCTCAGAAGGGTGAGTGATTTTATGCGCGAGGTCATAGCTGCAAGGAGTGCAGAGACTGAAGAATTATTTGGAGGAGTTCAAAGTATCCAAAGCTCAGGAGGGTCAACATTGTATACGCACAACGAAGCTCAAGGTGAAGGAGTTCGCAGAGAGAAGAGAAAGAAAAGGTCGAGCCCTTTGAGGAGTTGAAGTTTCTCCCAAGTCTTGGGATAAAGTGCATAGGAAGCTCAGGAGAGCACAAAAGCCGTTGGATCGATAGAGGAGAGAGATCTGGACCATTGATTTCCACGTCCAGGAGGAGCTCAAGAGGAGCCTACAGAAGGAGGAGACCGTCAGCCATCGGATCTCACTCAGAAATCCCGTAAACCATTGGATTGGGAGGAGTTGCATGGAGTTTAGCCTATGGAGCAAGCGCACGAAGATAAAGGATCTGGGATGTCAGATCTAGAGAAGAAATCCTGTCAGCCATCAGATTAGATAGGAGCTGCACAAGGATTAGTAGTTGGGATATTAGCCATCGAGAAATCGGGCTTCTCGAGGGAAAGAGAATCGATACATTCCAAGTCTCAAAACACTGAAGCGATCTGGACCGTCCATTAGCAGAGACTCGTGGCGGAGATCGAGCACCATCGGTACTGAAGCGCATCAGGAAATCGGAATTGTCATGGACAAGAGATCAGGGAAATCCAGGTCGAAAACCTCGGCATAATTTGAGCCTTCCATTCAGAGGAACAGGTGTCAAAGATCCAAAGAGAGTCGGCATAGCAGTCATCGAGAAATTAGAGTTCCTGAGGAAAAGAAAATTGGGACATCGAAACTCTCGAAATCCCGGAGAGATCGAGACCGTCCATCAGAGGGGACGCGTGGATGAAATCAACACCAACGGGGAAAATCTCGACAAGAAGTGTTTATCGGGGTTTGATTCATTGGGATATCGAGGATCCCATAGACAAAGTTATTTGTGCACTTTGAAATCGCGAAACACGATACCCCGATGAGTGGGGGCAAGCTGTCAACACATCAGGGCTGAGGAAAGAGCCATAGTGGAAGCCAGCTGTCAGTACAATGGAGCGTCAGGATTTGGAGAGTCGGGAATCCAGTAGGTATATGCATTTGGGTGTTTGAAATATCGTAACCCCGATGGGGATAATGTTGTGGTCACGGAGTAATGGTCACGTGGAACTGGAGCTGAGCCAGGAGGGCTAGCTGTAGTTAAAGTGCGTCGGGAATCGGAGGATCGCGGATCCAGGGGACGATTGCATTTTGACATCGAAAACCCCGAAACCCTTACAGAAGTGTATGACTGCGGTCATATAGGGGGAGGTCACATGGACCAGAGCCTAGCCAGGAGGGGCTAAGGCCGGGCAGAGAGCTCATCGGTGATCGGGGAATTGAGAGTGATGAACTCTTGACAGCGGAAAGTCCGAAACCCCGAACCCCGATATTGAGTCGGGGAAAAGTCACGGTAAAGTGCAGAAGGACATGAAGGAAGTTAAAGGACCTGTGGATTAGGTTTGAGCAGAAGATTCCATCAGGGGATCTAAAGAGATAATTTGGCTCGCATGAGAATTTGAACGATCCTTAAGACTGGGAGGTCAGGTGCAGAGACCCTGCGAGGTATGTAGGAGTGTCGGCGCCATCAGGTGGTATCATAGCTAGTTCTTGTCTATATATTTCAGGTAGGAAGAGACAGAGGAGGAAATCCCTCTGATACCTACATCAAGTGGTATCAGAGCAGTAAATTCATATGTATATTGCAGGTGAAAGAAGACAGAGTGTTGAGGGCTCTGTGACGATTGTTTGCAGGTAGGAAGTCGTCGAGAAGACAGTCAGGGAGACTGTAGGATGATGAAGCTGGTAGAACTCTTAGTGCAGAGTGACAGCAGTAGATCTGCCAAGGAGGTATATAGACACAACAAGATGTCTACTGAAGGCTGTAGAAAGAAAAGAAAGGCAGAAAAGATTGCAGAAATGGATAGAGAAAGGGATAAAGAGCTCTATGAATTAAAAACAGACATAGAAAAGCTCGAACTACGGATGCGGCAAGACAGGAGGATGAGATGGCTACATGAATTTCCCATGAAGAAGGCAAAAGAAAAATGGCCAGTCAAGCAGCTGATGGTCATGAGACAATACAGGTTGTTAAAGAGATGGTTGAGGTATGCTGAAAACCTCAAGGCCACAGAGGAAAAGGTGATTTATGTCTGTAAACCAGAGACTGGGAGAGGTCTTGATGATGAAGAATTTGAATGGGGATCATCTAAGGATCTCAAGAACTACTAGGAGGGCAGAGAAGATGAAATTCTAGATTGTCAGGAGGGCAACAGGTTGAGATTGTTGCGGGATCTCACGGACTGTCAGGAGGATAGCCAGGGAATTTCACATTGCCAGCTGGGCAATGAATTGAGGTCACTACAGGATCTCGAAGACTTCCAGGTGAGCAGAGATGAGAATGTGGGACTAGCTGAAAGTCTCATGGACTCAGAGGTGAGTTCAATTCAGCAAGGAGTGCTGATGAAGATGGGATCGATTGATCTCATAGACTTCCAGGAGGGTAGAGAAAGCATCCCATATTTCCAGGTGGGCAGGGATGAGCAGATGAGACTATCTGTGGGTCTCATAAACTCAGAAGTGAGTTGGAATCAGCCAGGGGAGCTGACAGAACAGGTGAACTCAAAGATAGATTTGGATCAACAGGTGCAGCAGACAGAGGAGGAAGATATGAGAGATATTTTGATGATTGGGGGAATTGGAGTAATCCTACCATTTTCCCAGGAGGAGGCAGAAATCGGTGTTGCAGATGGTGCAGCAGCAGAACAGTCTCAATGGACGATGACTGTCCAATAAGAATTGGAGCAGACTTTGGAAGTTTCCCAAGCAGAACAAGAAGATGAGCATTCTGAGGAATGGCTCATTACTTTCAGCCAAGAAGTTGAGGAATATGTAGCATTGGAGCTGACAACAGAAGAAGAAGACGAAGAGGAGAATGAGCATTTTGAGGAATGGATCAATAGTTTCGGCCAGGGGGATGAAAAGAAAGAAGTTGTAGCACTAAAGCTAGTAGTAAAGGAAGACAAAGAGCAGGAAGGAAGATTTACTACTCCATGGGATATGGAGCTAGAGATGCTGGATGATTGGTTGAACAATCCAGGGCCAGCAAGAGAACTGGTAGAAGTTGAGCTGTCAGGGAAGGTGACTGAATAGAAAGTCAGTCAAGAGGAGACTGTAGAACTGAAGTCTGCAGCAGAGTGGCAACTTGAGGCCACATATGAAGATGAAGAAGAAGGCATGGGAGGTCATGATGATCTACCCAATTGTAGAAAATTTTTGCAGCTGAGGAGACTGCAAAAACAGAACCATCCATTGGAGCAGCTGAATGCAGTGATCAAGGAGATCATGGAGCTGATGATCTGATCAACAGAGATTGCCAGTGAGGAGAGGCTGGGCAGAAAGGAAGCAGCAACATCGCAGAAGAAGCAGCAACAACAGGAGGATGGAGCGGATGAACAACTCCAGAGAATGATTTGGGATCCAGGAGGATTTCCAACCGCTTAGAGGGGAAGTGCATGAGCAGGAGCATCTCTCCATGTCAACCAGCCAATGAATTCAAATCGCACGCTAAAAGAGAGGCGCAGTCCTCATTCAAATTTGAAATTGAATGTAATTAAATTCTTAGGCTGGTGAGCCATAGAATTCGTGCCTTTGTGCATTCATTAGGTATATCGGCCTTTAATGTGTGTAATGGGTGAGATCTAGATCCAATTCTGGACTAGACAACACGTTCAATGTAATTGAATAGGGTAGGTATGTTTGGAGGGAAGCACTCTAAGATCCCCCTCAGGTAAAAGAGATTTTTAGATCTCATTTTGAGTAAGGGGAGAGGGAGTTAAGATTGTAATGGTTGTAGGAGAAGATCCAGAGAGAGCTCGAGAATTGTAAAAACAAGCATTTTCCATTGTTAATATAAACAGAAGCAGTTTTTCCTGCACATATTTTGTGTTATATGGATGTCTATGTGTGTTCTTTCATATGCTATGAATGTGTGTGTTAGTGCATTTGCAGGGAGTTTGTGTGATTTCAGGTGAAGGTCTTTGAGGTTTCATTCCAGGAGGGCATGATAGAGAACTGCGGACTCTGAATACTGGTGCACAGAGGATGCACTTTTGAACTCCGTGGAGTCAGAAAAAGACGTGTTGCGACACAGGATTGAAGTCAACAACTCAGGAGGAATACCTCAAGGTTGTTGAATACCTTGGAGGCAAGGCTATGTGGGAGAAGACACAGTTGCAGATAGAATCTCTGAGGAATTCTGTAAAGCTCTACCAAGTGGGCATTAAGCACAGGCACAAGGTGCAATTGGAGGAACTTTGTTGTGAGTCCAGACAGAATCACAGAGGATTCTAGGAAGCTCTTCCAGGTGGGCATTGAGCTAGTGCAAGGAGTGCACAGGGGAAGACTTCTGTTGAGAAGTTTAGGAAGAAGAAAATAGAATCATTGAGGATTATGAGAGCTCTTCCAGGAGGGCATTGAGCAGGTGCATATGTGCATAGGAGGAGAAGATAGAAACGTTGAGTGTTCTGTGAAAGAAAGGGAAACTCTTCCATGTGGGCATCGGGTAAGTGTGCAGATAGGCACAAACAAAAGAAAAGAGAACTCTTTGAGTTCTGGAGCTGGAGGAACTATCCACTAAAGGATCTTCACTAGGTTGTTGAACACCCAGAAAGACTCAGCAAGGAGTTGCTTGAGTAGAAGGATAGGCTTAGAAGGGTGAGCACTTTTATGCACGAGGTCGTAACTGCAAGGAGTGCAGAGACTGAAGAATTATTTGGAGGAGTTCAAAGTATCCAAAGCTCAGGAGGGTCAGCGTTGTATGCACAGCGAAGCTCAAGGTGAACGAGTTCGCAGAGAGAAGAGAAAGCAAAGGTCAAGGCCTTTGAGGAGTTGAAGTTTCTCCCAAGTCTGGGGAGAAAGTGCATAGGAAGCTCAGGAGATCACATCAGCCATCGGATCGATGGAGGAGAGAGATCTGGACCATTGATTTCCACGTCCAGGAGGAGCTCAGGAGGAGCCTACAGAAGGAGGAGACCGTCAGCCGTCATATCTCACTCAGAAATCCCGTCAATCGTTGGATTGGGAGGAGTTGCGCGGAGTTTAGCCTCTGGAGAAAGTGCACGAGGATAAAGTATCTAGGCCGTCAGATCTGGAGTAGAAATCCCACCAGCTGTTAGATTGGATAGGAGTTGCACGAGGGTTAGCAGTCGGGATATTAGTTATCGAGAAATCGAGGTTCTTGAGGGCAAGAGAATCGAGACATTCCAAGTCTCGAAATACTGGAGCGATCTGGACCATCCATTAGCAGAGACATGTGGTGGAGATCGAGCGCCATCGGTACTAAGGCGCATCGAGAAATCAGAATTCCCGTGGACAAGAGATCGGGGAAATCTAGGTCGAAAACTCCGGCATAATCTGAGCCGTCCGTTCAGAGGAACAGGTGTTAGAGATCTGAAGAGAGTCGGCATAGAAGTCATCGGGAAATTGGAGTTCCCGAGGACAATAAAATTGGGACATCGAAAGTCTCAAAATCTTGGAGAGATCGAGACCATCCATCAGAGGGGACACGTGGACGAAATCAACGCCATCGGGGAAAGTCCCGACAGGAAGTGTTGATCGGGGTTTGAGTCATCGGGATATTAGGGATCTTGTAGACAAAGTTATTTGTGCACTTTGAAATCGTGAAACGTGATACCCCGATGAGTGGGGGCCAGCTATCAACACATTAGGGCTAAGGAAATATCCATAGTGGAAGCCAGCTGTCAGTGCAATGGAGCATCCAGATTTGGAGAGTCAGGAATACTGTAGGCATATGAATTTAGGCATTTGAAACCCCATAAACCCAACGGGGATAATGTTGTGGTCACGGAGTAATGGTCACGTGGACCTGGGGCTGAGCCAGGAGGGCTAGCTGAAGTTAAAGCGCGTCGAGAATCAGAGGATCGTGGATCCAGGGGATGATTGGATTTTGACATCGAAAACCCTGAAACCCTGACAGAAGTGTATGACTGCAGTCATATAGGGGGAGGTCACATGGACCAGAGCCTAGTCAGGAGGGGCTAAGGCCGGGAAGAGAGCTCATCGGTGATCAGGGAATTGCGAGTGCTAAACTCTTGACAGCGGAAAGTCCAAAACCTCGAACCCCGATATTGAGTCAGGGAAAAGTCACGGTAAAGTGTAGAAGGCCGTGAAGGAAGTTAAAGGACCTGTGGATCGGGTTTGAGCAGAAGATTCTAGCAGGGGATCTAAAGAGATAATTCAACTTGCATGAGGATTTGAATGATCCTTAAGACTGGGAGGTTAGGCGTAGAGACCCTGCGGAGTATGTAGGAGCGTCGGCGCCATCAAAAGACTGATGACCCAAAGAGAGAACCCTTGAAATGTTGGGGTTGTGGAGAAGAACATATGTTGAGGGATTTCCCACAAAGACAACAAAACAATAGGATATTATACAACATACAAGGAGCTACCATATTCAATTATATGGCTAGGATCATGCCACATATTTATGCAGCCTTGGATAATAAGCAAGCTGACCACCAAGCTTCAATGGTGGAGATGGAATGTATGATCGCCAACCATCTAGTTTCTATTTTAATTGACCCTAGTTCTAATTTGAGTTATGTAGACCCTCAGACTATTGATAAGTGTAAACTACAACCAGTTGGACATGTTAAGCCATGGTTGGTACAACTAGCCATCAAAACCAAAAGAAAAGTAGCAGAGGTCATACCAGCTTGACTATTCATTATGGATGGATTTCCCACCCAAGCGACCCTTAACATACTTCCCCTAGGATATTATAACTTGTTGATTGGTATGGAATGGTTAGCCACCCATAAAACCAAGTTGGACTGTTACCATAAGACCTTAGAGTTTGAAAATGAAGAAGGGAGAAAAATAACCCTCCAAGGGATTCAGAAGCATGTCTTAGTGAGACGAATATCAACCCTTCAAATGAAAAAGTATTGCAAAAAGGGATGTTACCTATATGAAATATAGGTGTTAGAATTTGTTGAGGATGGAAAACCAAACCTTGAGGACCACCCCATGTTAAGAGAATATAAGGATGTGTTTCCAGGAGAGGTACGGGGTCTACCTCCAAGAAGAGACATTGACTTCTCGATAGAAATTGCACTAGGAGCGGTGCCAGTATCTAGAATGCCCTATAGGATGAGTACACCAGAGCTAGTTTAGCTTAAGATACAACTAAAGGATATGATGGAAAAATCCTACATCCATCCCAATGTGTCTCCATGGGGAGCACCAGCCTTGTTTGTGAAAAATAAATATTTCACACTTTGACTGTTCATAGACTATAGACAACTCAACAAGATGACCATAAAGAAAAAGTATCCCTTACCAAGAATCGATGACTTGTTCAACCAATTAGGGGGTGCTTACATTTTCTCAAATATTGACTTAAGGTTTGGATACCATCAAGTTCAAATCAAGGATGAATACATCGACAAAACAGCCTTCGGGACCAGATATGGTCACTATGAATTTGTGGTGGTGTCATTTAGATTAACCAATTCCCCCACCACTTTTATGTGCTTGATGAATAATGTATTCAAAAAATTCCTAGACATATTTATATTGGTTTTCATTGATGATATCCTAATATACTCCAAGAACATGGAGGAGCATGAAGAACATCTTAGACTTGTACTTCAAGTACTAAGGGAGCATCAGCTCTACGCTAAGTTTAGCAAGTGTGACTTTTTCTAGAAGCAAGTCCATTACTTAGGCCATGTTATTTCTAAAGAAGGATTGGCAGTAGACCCTGACAAGATCAAGTATATCATGGAATGGCCTACCCAAAAGGACATATCTAATATAATATCCTTTATGGGCTTGGTGGGATACTATAGAAGGTTGTCCAATCACTGCCCTTCAGAAAAAGGGGGTTAAGTTCACTTGGACATCAGAATGTGAAGAAATATTTCAGAAGCTGAAATACCTTCTAACCCATGCACCCATGATGAATATTGCAGACCCTGATAATGACTTCCTCATGTGTACAAATGCCTACAAGGAAGGACTTGGAGGAGTCATTATGCAAGAAGGACGTGCAATTTGCTATGAATCTAGAAAATTGAACGAACATGAAATCAATTATGTGACCCATGGTATAGAGTTTTATTCCATAGTGCACACTTTAAAAATGTGGAGGCATTACCTCATGGGTAGGATATTTGTACTTATGACAGACCATTTTGGGTTGAGGCACATGTTTGATCAACCAAAAATCAATTCCGAGAAAGCTAGGTGGATGGCTCTCTTTAGTGAGTTTGATTTCAAAATCAAACACATCAAAGGAAAGGAAAATAGGGTGGTGGATGCCCTTAGAAATGAATGTCATGGAAAGAGTCAGGAATGTACCAGAAACATATGCATTCTTCAAGACCGTGACATCATACCTAAATCAAGATCGCACAGGGATAAAGTATGAAGGCTATCGGATGTTGGATGAAGGAATGTTGACTTACATAAACAAATTGTATATCCCAAGTTGTGACGACTTGAAGAGGTTCATAATGGACGAACTACACAATATACCATATACTAGTCATCCTAGTTATCATAAAATGATCAAGGCCACTAGGAAACAATTCTATTGGTCTGGATTGAAAAAGGACATAGTTGACTATCTAGCTAAGTCTCTAGAATGTCATCAAGTTAAGGAAAAAAACTAGCACCCAACAGGGTTGTTACCACCTCTACCAATTCTAGAACAGAAATGGGAAACCATCTCCATGGATTTCATCACCGGAGTACCAAAACGACCAAGTAAAATGATGCCATCATGGTAGTGGTGGAAAAAATGAGCAAGTTTGGTCACTTTGTTCTTGTCAAATCAACTTTCAAGGAAATATATATTTCCAACATCTTCATGAAGGAGATATTCAGACTGCATGGCATGCCTAAGGATATTTTATCTGACAGAGACACAAAATTCACTTCAAGATTTTGTAAATCCTTGATGGTTGGTTTTGAGACTAAATTTTTGTTTAGCACAACCTATCACCCTGAAACTGATGGAAATATAGAAAGAGTAAAACAAATATTAGAGTATATGTTAAGGATGCATGTGATGCATCAACCTAAGAAGTGGGAAGAATACCTTCCATTGGTATTCTTATCAAGAGTCACTGAAGATGATCCCTTTTGAAGCCCTCTATGGTAGACATTGAAATATTCCAATTAGTTGGAGTAATCCAGTGGATAGAATTACAATCGAACTGGACATGTTGAAGGAAATGGAACAACAAGTGATTCATATTAAGAAAGATATGAAAATTTATCAGGATAGACAGAAGAGTTACACTGACAAAAAGAGAACTCCTAGAGATTTCAAGACAGGAGACCATGTCTATCTCAAAGTTAGGCCCAGGAAGAGTTCCCTGAGAATGGGAACTTGTCCCAAGCTGGAACCTCAGTATTGTGGACCCTTTGAAGTCTTATATAGAGTGGGACCTATAGCCTATAGGCTACCACTCCCTCCCATGGTAAAGGCACATAATGTTTTCCATGTTTCATTATTGAAGAAATATGTACATGATTCTAATCATATAATTGAATGGTCTATGATCCAAGTGGAGTTGGAGGGTGAATTCATGCCAGAACCTCAATCTATACTAGACAGGACAAAAACCTCACTCAAGAACCAAACCATTCCATAGGTCAACGTGCAGTGGAAACACTTTGGCCCAGATGAGGCTACGTGGGAAATGGAGGATTCCATGAGACATACATATCCATTTTTGTTTACTTTTGTATATACAGAGCATATTGACAGATAAAACATTGAGGACGATGTTCCTTAAAAGGGGAGGGAATTGTAACACCATGTTTCCCCCAGTTTGTAAATATAGCTATATTGGCCAAGAGACTATGGAAAACTCAATATGTGTGAATGTTTGATTTGATGGACCTTTGTATAAAAGGTCGATGAATGTAAATTTTGTTATTTACTAGAAAATGGATAAGTGTTGCATGACTGTTGGAAGGGGGGTGTTCTAAGAGAGACCACGAATATTATGAAAGAGATGGTGAAGGGGACTAGGAATGGTTGCGTTAACCTCCACTAGACCAGTACTTTGTTGGATTTAATTGCTTGAGATCACAACAACCCTCTGACCCAGGAATGAATTATAGTAAGGCTAGTAGGTGGGAAGACCTCCTCAAGAGTTAATGAGGGGATGGGGTAGACCGCCCATCTGTAAGGCTTCCAGACATGACCTCGGACTAGGAATTCAGGCCACATGTAATCTTGCCGAGGAAGGAAATAAAGGAAGGCATGGTGGGCAGAGGAAGACCTGCGAAGAGTGCAGAGACGAGAGACTGAGCTCTTAGGTTCAAGGAAGAAGTGTGAAACAGAGTGTGTTCTGGTTGCAGGAAATAGAGGCTGGCTTGGGAGAAGGAGAGTAACCTTTGTTCCTATCTATGACTGAGTCGGGAGAAGGAGAGTAACCTTCATCCCTATCTATTTCTGTGTTGGGAGAAGGAGAGTAACCTTCATCCCTAACTTTCATTGAGCTGGAATAAAATATCCAATCTTAAAGAATCGTGGTCTAGCTCGTGGGTGGCCAATGGTAAATCCATTAGGAGTGACTAAGCCTATGGTTGGGTAGAAACGAGCACCCCTTTCAGTAGTCCCATAACGTCTTCTAGTTCTAATAAGTTTTTTCATGCTTTGTTATTTGAAATGGAATAATGAATA
This sequence comes from Picea engelmannii, assembly GCA_009831015.1. Taxonomy (NCBI): domain Eukaryota; kingdom Viridiplantae; phylum Streptophyta; class Pinopsida; order Pinales; family Pinaceae; genus Picea; species Picea engelmannii. The sequence goes on along the minus strand of ML797994.1, from coordinate 41,332 downwards.
AATGCATGTATGTATACGTTTAAGATTGACCTTTGTATTGACTGATCGAGTTATGTGTATGTATTTATCTCCTTGAGGACATATGCTTCTGCTTGATTTTCCATATGCTCCATTTTAACCCTCGAAGGTGTTTTCCCCAGGGAGTTACCTCATAGTTCCAGAGTTAGAGGAAGCCCCTTGGAACTGCTATCATCTTAGTAATTCCAAGAGATTACCCCGCCCTGTTTCAGAACTTAAAGTTATACGATCTAGGAAGGAGCTTCCTTCAAACTAGTATCCTAAGAGATCGTAGGCTCATGCCCATGGCCTTAACCAAATCTTGGCTAAGAGTAGAGCTTATAGCCCGAGATTTATCAAAGGGTCCATATGACTAGGGCCAAGGAACCCTGTGCTAATTATGAAAGGAGCTAGCTCTTGATGGCTTTACAGCTTCAGGAGCTCGAAGCCCTGTGATGTCAAACTTCAAAATTGTCAAAATTACCCAAATGATGGAGTCGCGAAAAAGTTATGAGTCGTTGATCTAGAGAGTTCGTTGGGCCCCTTATGGACTGTGCGATTGTCTAGTGGAATGTTTCATGTATGGTACTTTGATGAAGTTCCACTTCAGGATAATGGAGATGCTATAGCATCAAACTCCCTGAACGTTGAAGTTACGATGTGAAGAATAGTCGTATATTTGGTGGAGATAATTAGGTTCCCCACCTATTGTCCAATCATCCAGGAGGAGGGACCCTCATAGGGTACTTCAATGAAGTCCCTCTTCGAAAAAATGGTGTGGCAGTGGAGCCAAAAATCTCGAAGGCTGAACTCGTGAAGTAACTTGGACTATAGATCTAGGGATCCTTTAGGTCCTATCCTAACCATCGGATTTACGATGTAGTCATCCCAATGCTGACCAACATCAGAATAAAGGAGGAGTTTGCATAAAAAAACTCCTGAATGTCAAAGCCTAAAGTGACAAGAGTCATCGATTTGAGGACGCTTCGAGACTTTTCCTAGCCACTAGAGGAGTCTACACTGCCAAACTCCTGAACGTCGAACTCTCGAAGTAACAAAAGTAGTATATCTATGGACATACATATCTGGATCACGACTATGATATCTGAGGTATGTTAGAATGTTGTCAGTCTGGGGTGACATGGCATAGTGATGTCACCCAGGGACATATGGACATCCATGTGTCAGCTCGTGGTACGTGCCCACTTGGCCAAAAGGGTTGGTTAAGTGACCGAGACTCTGGGAGCCCAAGACCTCAGGACTCCAGAGGGTTTGGGGTGTAGTATGGTAGAGAGACTGAATGTCCCAAAGGCCAGAGCCACGTGGTGAGCTCATGGGACTTCAGAAGTTCAAAACTTTGGGTCGTCTCATGCATAGATAACAAAGAGGTGTGAAGCATCGAAGCGTCGAATTCCTCCACAACTGATATATGAGAAAGAGATTAAGTCTAGTCATGTGATCGAATGATGGATGATCTTCCACCGTGGATGAAGGAACTTAGAAACAATGTGTGAGAGATGGATCCACATGGGTGCCACGTGACCCTCAACCAATGAACGCCTGAAGAACTTTAGAAATGTATATTCTTTGGTTTTGAGCTCATTTTTAAGCATGGAGACCATGGTTGGAAAGCTCTAGATGAGTAGAATGTGATAGAGACCCCAAATGAAGGATTTGAACACTTAAGGAGAATGAATTTTTGGATGCCCCATCCCTAGGAAAGCCACTCAGGGGTCATGTGTGTTACATCAGAGAACCTATATTTACTTCACAGTAGATCCCAACCATAAGAATTTCAATATTTTTGCATCAGGACTAGTTAGTTCATCTGACTTCATCTTGATCGACGAAATGTTCAAATGTTCGGTAAATAATTTGAAGAATGTATCACATAAGTGGGGAATAAAGTAGAAAGTTTGAAGGGAATTACCACCAAGTTCCCATATTCAACTAAGCCTTGACACAACCATGCTATGGTGTGGATTCGTTGGAGGCCCAACCCTCGAAGAATTGGAATACCAACCAATGACATATCATATCTTCCAGGAGATCAATCAATATATGGGGTTTGAAACCTTGATCCCACCAAAGATATTGAGTGATAACCAAAACAATTTAACACCTCTAAATGTTGCATAGAAATAAGAATAAAGAGTAGTGTTCGTGTACATAGTCCCATTTGTATCAGATATCAACAAGGAAGGAGGCATGTGAACAAAGCAAACAACGACTAAGAAAAGACAATGGGAAAAATAATCTAAGAGTAAGAAGGAAATCAACTCCAATGCAGTTCTGAAAGATGTAAATATCATTTGGAAAGAAACATTCAAATCATATACAACTCTCAACTTTATTGACCCCCTGATAAGAGAAAACATTTTCATATTTACCAATAAGTTTATTGAAAGAGCCTATCAAACAAAAAAATACTAGGCAGTTACCCATAATAGTTTGAAGTCAAGCATAGGGTTTCAATTCAAAGAAGCGACGAAACCCTTAACATGAAGCATCCTGAAGAAAAGAAAACCATAGCATATTTCGACAATCATATTGAAACAAGAGGACAAAAGAAGAAAAGATTGGAGGGGGAGAAAGAACAAAACACAGAACGATCAACCTCAATTACATCACACTGGTTGAAAATAACTCAATATAACCCCAATTAAATCACACATGTGATAAAAATAAAGCATAAATTTCGCACCTTAGAAAATAAAATAAGGACCTTAAATATCTACATAATAGGGCACTGAGAAATAATCAGGATGGACTAGTCCAATAAACAACAACAATTTTGCAACCGGGTTTTGAGAAATTTAAAGAGGTACGTCAGAAAATGGAAGATTTCATTTCATGGGAAAACATATTAAATACAATAATCAACAACTGGTAGACATACCTTCCATCAACCTACAACAAAATCAAACCCCAAAGAACAATAGTTGATGATTTAAAGAAATCAAGGGACCTCACCATCAACTCAAAAAATAAAGAAGCCATAGTGACTCATATTGCAAGGGAAAAAGAAACCAAGACAGAATTGGCAAAGAAATAAAAGGAATGGTTAAGAGAGGAAACCAAATAACAAATGGAAACAAATCAAGACACTAAACACCTCAAATTTATCAAAGGAAAAGCAAAGGAATATGAAGATAAATTTGACCCAGAATCGATCCTAGTACAGGAAGCCTCATTGACCAACAAGCTAGATTTCTTGGGAAAATTGAAATCAGTAGGATTAGAAGCAGAACACTCCATTGAATAATGGTGTATGTTCTATCACCACTTATTGCAAACAACCCTTACTATTTATCAAACAACATTTGAAGGACTAACACAACTAAATTAGTCAGGGGATACATCGACTTACCAAAAAAAATTCCAGTTCTTCAATCCCATGGCATCTGATTAGAACATTCTGGTGGTCAACCATCATTCAAGGACTCCATAGTTAGTCATCAAAGGATTAGAATAATACCATGTGCAATTCATAGCATCATCATTGCCTCCAAATGTAAGAATGCATGAGTGGGAAATTCCTTAAGAGACAAATGATCATATAGTACAACCAATAGAAAATCCATGAAGAAGTAGTTGATAGAAAATAAAAGGGATTCGAGCACTACTCAACAACAACATATTTTCTCTTCTTTATTTATCTTCCTCTAATTATCATTTTATAAATATCTTTCAATATAGTAGCGATACTCTCCCCCTTTCTCGGGATGAGCAAGGAAGTGAGGGGGGGAGATGTCGACTAGACCCTCCAATCGACTAGCCAAGTCGACTGCAGTATTCAGCTAGGAAATTCGGTCAAATAGACAATTATATTTGACTGACCAAACAGTTAGGAAATGTAAATGACTCATAATTGTACATCACACTCACACAGACACAGATATATATATATATATATATATATATATATGCAATGGAAAGACATAGAATGTTTTGGCTATAATAAAATGCATTGATGGTTCTCCCACTACATATGTATGCCTATTTGTATGTGTATGTTTTTCTATATATAATGTTTTAGTGTGTATTTATATGTGTAAGTATATATCTTCTTGTACTTTCCCTTATACTACAACACAATGTAATCCCCAACCTCATAGCATGTATCACCAAGCAATCTTAAAAAAGAAAAGAAAAAGGAACCATCATTTTTCAATGATAACATTATCCAAGTTATTATTTTCATCGAAGTGGATATTGAAGAAACCCCTATCACTGAGATCAAAGTGTACCTCATGTTGTGTTACACTTTGGACACTATTTTTTCCCATTATATTAGTCTTTAACCAAAAAATTCCAATAAATATCAAGTTAACTTGGTCAATAAAATTTATGTGAAAATATCAAGTCAACTTGTCTTCTTTTAAGAAATCTACCCGTCTAGTTATCTTCTTTCAAGTATTCCTAAAATATGATGGAAATTTTTCATACTCTCTTTTATGTTAGAAAGGATCTTAGAAATGTGTGATATACATGTGTAAGAATATAGTTCTGTCTATACACAATTTTTATGAGAATTAATCAAATATAATGTTGTTTTGTTTCTATAGGTTGTGGTTTTAGAGAGTGATGAACCATGTCCATAATGGATGGGCTAATCACCCCCCTCCCAGGTATCATGTGTTGAGTTAATTAGTGTTTTAATGTGAATTTTTTTATCTTTTTGTGTTGAATTTGATGCTTTTGTACTTACCAAAATATATAAATAGCTATGCAAGCTAGTTCATTGTTTGATAGCTCAACACTACCACCATTTTACCATTCAATGCTACCTCCATTCTTCATTTCATTTTCCCTGGGTTACACATAGTGTCTAGTCCTTGGATACCTTTCCCCAACTCTTGGGATACCATCCCCCCCCATAGGGTACTTCCACTGATAGTAAAACTCATGTGGATTTATCATCATCCACCCCCACCACCTTTTACATCTCATCCATACACAATGGTTGCACCTATACACCACTTTCCAACTCATCTTTCCGTATCCCCCACCGTTTCATCAACTATGATTGCACTATTTCACCCTCATGCATCTCCCATTCCATCATCCCAACATACCATAGTCTACAATACAACATATATTCCATTGGAGAAGCTTGTACAACTAAGTGCTCCACCTACTAGTCAATCTACATCGTTTCCTAAGTTATTCACAATGAGATCACTCATTGAGAATTTTTTATGTAGCATGAATGGAATTTATTTTAGGATTTTTTTATTAAATTTCATGTTTTAATTCTTGTGATTGTTGTAGAGTGGAATAGTAGAGATATTAGGGTTGCAGAGAAGGAAAAACCATCATGAGTATTATCTATGCTGAGTTTTCTTGGCTTGAATTAAAAGTATCATTTTGTAAGTGTGTTAATTCATTGTGGAAAATAACTTATAAAGTATTTTTTCTTTGTCTAATCTTCAAAAAAAAAAAAAAACAAGATGCAAAAAAACTCAAGTTTCCACTTTGAGTAATAGAAGGAATATCAACTTCTTGGATGCACCTAATAATGGTGAGGGTGGTAGTGTCCAATGAGTGACCAATGAGTGTCATTTTGTAAAAAATGTATAGTTGAGACAATTTTGAATATATATATATATATATATCATGGAACATGTTCTATGAATTGAAGTGTTCATATATATATATGAACACTTCAATTCATAGAA
>ML797994.1:0-29484 GCA_009831015.1 Picea engelmannii | reverse complement strand
GAGAGGGTGGTGGAGAAGCACCATTCCCTCCATCTCTGCCTGGAGTCTTGTCACCACCGCCTCCCTTATGCATTGAAGGGTTAGAGCCTTCACCCTGCGACATCACGGTTCGTTCCAGTATGACTTTCATCATATCTCTCAATTGTATGAGAGTCTGCCTGAAGTCTGCTTCTTCATTTGGAACAGGTTCATGATCTTCTGCATGTGCCATGCTTGGTGAATGTCTCTCTGCAACTTGCGGTGAATGAAACTGCTTCCTCCTCGTCGGATAAGAACTTGTCTCCACAAGTTGACCTTCTCCTCTTGTGAGTTTCAACCTTGTGAGCATCATAAACAAAACTTGCAAACAATCAAGTCTTCAAAACCAGTGCTCTGATACCAACTTGATCTATAATTGAAGAAGACTTGAAATTTCAATAATTATTGCAAGTGAAATGTTATGTGTTTTAAAGCAACCGGATCAATTTGCAACACATAATAAAGGATTACTTATGTAAAAATACACATAGACAACAACATAAAACATTGAACATCAGCACATAAACAGAACAACTTGATAAAGGAGTTCACCCCACTCCGGGCTACATCTCATGGTCCAACATCCAATGGATCATTATTATTAAATTGTTCAAAGTGATGAAAAACATGCCTTACAATGCTCAAAATGACAAACCGACTGCTCCAATGGCTTTGCAGCGTCCCAAAACCCCTGTCTGGGCTCTTTCGGCACCTCAATCGGTCGAAAAATGAAGAAGATAGCCTCCTTGAAGTCTTCCCCTTCAACTTTGTTGTCTCTGGTTCTACAAATCGCACCCTTGTGCTTCAAACTTGGCGCACATGCTCATTTAAGCGTAAAGAACCCATTCCCATGCATAGCCGTGCACCGGTACAAACCGTAGGACAGTTAAGGGCGCGCCAGCCCCTAACCACCTCGGCACTTGGGCACATGGCGCATAGAACCTTGGCTGGGTGCAAAAATTGGTTTAACCGTTCAAACGGTATAACTCCCGCGCTATTGGTCAAACCACAGGGTATTCGTATTAACCATTGGTTAGAGTTTAAACCCCGCGCACATATTTCAATATACAAACCATAGCATATACATATACGCGCCCATATATATACATTAACACAAAACTTTGGTTTATATATATATATGAACCCCGCGCCATATTACGTGCCATATAATACAACACACGGGCATATGTTTTATAATGGAACCATGGGTCGAGGCTTAAGCCCCGACCTGACCCCTTTTCATTCAACGCTTACCACCAAACTTAAATGCAATATTTTTGATACATAAAACAAGAAACGTTGGGCGGCATGATGGTTAGTGAAGGTTGGCGAAGGCTTTGTATAGAGTGAGAGGTCCGGGGGTCAAACCCCGCGGCCTCCATTATATTTTACACATGTACCCAACAACCAGTCAACAAGTGACACGTGGCGCCAATGAATTGGGCCACGTGTCCTCACTCCGTTGGCTATCCAATGACACATGTCAGCATCATATTCGCCAATCAACCGACCAATGAAAATATGCCACGTCACCCAACTGCCATGTCATCATGATGGTATGGCCCTCCATGTGGCCGTACAGATTGTATAGACAGGTATAGTCAGCATCCCAAATTTTTGCCTGTTTGGCTTGGCGGACAGATCGTGATATCTCCTCCATACGGACTCTGTTTGTGAAAGTAAATATACTTCCAGAATCAGGAAGATGAGACGGACGGAATGGCACTGTTTTTGTCACATTCCGAGCACTTTGAAAATTGAGCAAAATTTGATCCCCTGATCATCAACAAAGCATTTACATATGCATTGAGTACACCAAGGAACTACATGAAATGGAACTAACGAACCTATAGGCTTAATGTGAATACTTAGTACACCAAGGAACTACATGAAATGGAACTAACGAACCTATAGGCTTAATGTGAATACTTTACAAAAATATAGCACAAAATAAAGCGAAATTACAAGAATAAAAGAACTTTCAATATTGAATATTCTAATTGAGATTATACACACATGAAGGAATACCACAGAATAAAATTGAAGGAAAATCACACAACAAAAGTAAAATCCATTAAAGAATAAATACCAATGCTTGTTGATCAACTCTCTAAGTTCAAAATTTGCATTCCTTATAAGAAGAATAACTCCATTTAATCCATAATGAAATTTGTCATTGCACTTGTTTGATTCAATTTTGGGATACACACATGCATTATCTCTAACAAAGATCCCAAACTTATTGCAAACTCATCATAATGTCACTTGCTTTGTTATATGTTTATCCACTATTGACTCTATAAAAAATCAAAACAACTAGTCATAGGTTATGGATATAAATTTTAAATGCGTTGGAAACTTATTAGTTAGACTAATTAAAAATGAGTTCATGAATGTCAATTTTGAAGAGAAAACACAACGAAATCAAATCTTCTCTCATCTTTCATGTTCACATATTGTCCATCGATTTATATGTCTAAATCCTATTACATTTTATTATCATTTTGGAGTCTATAAAATTGTGAAATGCTAACATAGTATGTGAAAAATTAGATCATTTATAGTATTTATCTACTTAAAATACTTAATTCTTACTCTACTTGCACTTAAACTTGTGAAATCAACTACATGAAATAAATGAAACAAAAGAAAAATCCATCATTGCATTATACCTTGCTATATCAACAAGTATTATAAATCAAGTTGTAGTTAAGTGTTCAATCTTCAAGATTTGGACCTTCTACAACAACTCTCCAATCAGTATATTTTAGAATATAATTCAATGAATGGATATCATAATTCAAAAATATAAATGAAATCAACTTTCAAAAATGAAACACACCACACTTTATAAATCAAAAGCAATCTTAATCACTCCTTGCAATGATCATGTACTTGGCACTGATCATGTTATTGGGTAGGGACCTTGTTGTCACCAATTTGTCTCCTTGCATAATTTCCATGAACTATTTCTCCCATTGTTAGCAAGCTTTGATAAAATAAAACAAACTTACATAAAGGAAAATAATTATTACGAAAAGGAAACACACTTGCAGAGAATAAATAAAAGACAATCTACACTCATCATCTCTCCATCCTTCAGGATAAGGCTCGTACTATATAGAATAGAGAATTGATGTTAATCTATAGCATAACTAAATTAATTTAATTGTTGTAAACTAAACTAAACAATAGAAATTATAAAACTAAAATCTACATTAAAAAAAAATGTTAAAATCATGATTTATTCCATCATAATTTTGACGTTCCTATAAGATTCGTCTTTTAGAATGAAGGAGGAACTCTCTTTTATACATGAACTTTCCTTGAAACTGAAATAAAAAATAATAAATTCATATCCACGTATTTCTCATGTGATTATAACTATTTACTAAAAATAAGCCCATAATATCTTCAAGATATTTAAATTTTCAATGGTTGAAGAGGAAATTTGAACTTGGTTGTACATATTTGGAGAGAGTGGTAAAATTTGTGTGGTTACAGGATCTACATGTTCTTGTAATTACTAGAAAACTAACCTATTTTTGAAAGATAAGTGAGAATATGCTATTTTTTTAATATTTAATCATAAAGTTACATAAAATACTAAAATAAATGCATTGGAAAATACCTCAAAACTAGTCCCACATAAAGCACTAAAATGAACTTAATACAAGGATATAGGAAAGTGAAAAAAGGATTAAAAATCAAGGGAAAAGATTGTGAAAATATGGTAAAATCATGTGAAAAGATAGTATTTTTTTCAATCAACACATATTCCATCTCATTAATAGTATCAAACATGTCGATTCATAGTTATTATATTACATTCATGTGACTATGTGTTTTATTGTTAAAATTCATGACATTGTTATAAGTTTGGTATCTAATAGGATTATTATTTTAGCATAATAATGGTCCTCTCAACCATTTAGTATGTAATTCATGGCATCCCCAATAATAAAATAGATAATGGAAACAAAACACATAACTAAGAATTGAATATAAATCTCTCAGCAATCCACCAATCTTGTACATGTTTGGTCAAGCTCATCATAAAGATAATGCATAGATATTATTTGTTTCACATAAAAATATTTAATGATTATGTATAGGATTAAAAATATATATTAATACTGGTAAAATTGTATGATTTTTAAAATATCAGTGACACACAGAAAATCTACTGAACTACTCCAATTTGTTAAAACAATTCATTTCCTTCCAAAGCCCATCCACTTTCATAGTTAAGCAAGTGAAATACAAGTTTCATGATATATTGGATAGTTTCATGGATTCTACTTCTTCAACAAAGAAATATAACATAATGGGGACCAACTATTATCATATTTAACACAATGGGTACCACTCTCATTAGAGGTAATGATTCATCCATGCATATGTTGCTGGTCCATTATAGACATATTCCAAGTTTTAGTGTGCACCATAATAGTGTTGTGTGGTTGACTAGAGGTCTGAACTAGATTTTCATCCACTGAAATCCTACACATTTCTTGCAGTGATGGAGAAGAAACAACAGTGGCACCTATTGTTCTAGAATTTGGATTGACCATTACTGAAATATTGTGTTTTTCCATACCTAACCTTGTTTTTTCTCTTTCGTCAATGACATTTTAAATGGGATGATCTTTCCTCGAAGAATTTATATCCCAATTACGTATTTTCCTTGTGTTTAAAGGGATTTCCAAAAATAAAAAGAAAAAAAAAATACTTCCAATTACACAAAACGAAAAAAGTTTCCTTCCAATTAGACCAAAAGACAAAAAATTTCTTCCAATTACAAAACAAGACAAAATTTGTCTTCCAATTATGCAACAAAACAAAAGTTTCCCTCCAAATATACAAAAAGAAAAAAATTACCTTCCAATTACACAAAAAGACAAAAATTCTTCCAATTACAAAAAAAATGCCTACCAATTACACAACAAGACAACAATTTGCCTTCTAATTACACTAGAAAAATAAAAGGTGCTTGATATTGTTGTTTTATAAAGGAAATGTTAGGTAATATGCAAACATGAGAGTGATGTTTGGAGACAATGAGGTTGGGCATTGTTCTCTCCTCATTTTTATCCCAAACAAGCGTGCATGTGCTCTTAGCATGCATGCATGTTATAGCACATATGCATTCTAAGAGAGCATGAATTCTCTTAATTAAACATACCAAAAATTGATACATCACCCTTGTGCCTTTAAGGATAGAGGATGTGTGGAGGGGATTAGCGAAAATTTATTAATGGGGGCCTAGGATCGAAGGTGGTTTTAGGCATAGGGAAATTACTAAGGAACTAGGATGAAGTTGTAGTGGGTGTGGGGCCCCGAGGAAGGGGTATGGGAATAGGGAGCTTAGGACCCATGTTTAGGAAGGGTTAGGGGGTCAGATAGAGGTGGGGGCATAGGTTCTATGTGGAGGTAGGGGCTTGGGAATAGAGGGGATAACATTTAATAAGAGGTAGGGGTCCAAGGGTAGATAGGGATCGGGGATGAGAATAGGTAGGGATGAAGAGTAAGATGGGGATAGGGGTCTAATGGAGATAAAGGACCAGTGGGTAAGTGGGATAGGGGTAGGGGATTGTGAGCTAATAGTGGAAGGGAATAATGGGAAGGGGTATGGGGCTTAGGGGTGGAGGGGCTAACTCCATAGGATTGAGAAAAATGGATAATGGGTCTAATTAGGTAGGGGGGTTTCCTAATGGTAGAGGTAGGGGCTTATGTATGTTAGATTATTTGTGTCTAGGGATAACGTGTGGGTCTTTGGGCCCTAGTGGTGTAGTTTCTAGGATCGCACAAGCGTAGGGGATAGGGGGTCAAGGGTAAAGGGGTGTAGTTGTTGGATAGAGGTGAGGGGCCAAGTAAAGAAGGATATAGGTTCTAAGAGATGGGTTCCAAAGGAATATTGTTGAGGGACTAGTTGGAAGGTGAGGACCTAAGGGAAGAGGGAATTTTAGTGAGGGTATTGGAGACTACCTAGAAGAGGTAAAGGGAATTTTGGATCCATCGGTGAAGGATCCAAGGCTAGGGGAATTGGGTCTATGGAATTGGGGGCCAAGGGTTGTGACTAGGGATAGGGTTAGGGTAACATTACCCAACCCAAATAACGTCTATTACATGTGGAAAAACCCATAAAAATTAAAACAAAATTGCTAAGTATTATTGTAGCTTACCATCTATAGGAAAATATACAATTTTAACCATTTGTTGATACCATGAACTAGATGCATCTACAACATTCTAAAATAAACATAAAATTAAACTATTAAACTCAAATATAGTAGCATGTAAATTGTTATCAAACATAGAGTTAATACACAACAATTAAACTTGTAATGCAACACAGAGACAAGATAAAATATTTATCTTTTAAAAATGGTTGTGCAACCAGCTACTTGGGATGGAAATTCCGACCAACCATATAATTTTGTTTCCAAAAATCAACAACAATTCACCCTCGAGTTGGGGCTAGAAATCCACAAAATTTGGTGGTCTCTCACTGTCCACTCACAACTCATAAATCATGTTGGAGCACACCAAATCTGGGAGAAAATCAAGGAAGTTTTGAAGAAATCAAAGAAAAAATAAATAAATATAAGGCAACACCAGAAAATGGGGAGTGCTCAGAAACAAATGAAAAGTAGTGTCGGAAACAGAGGAAAACCAATGCCGAGGAAAATCAGTTACAAAGTGGACAAACTGTTGCGGAGCAGTTGGAAAGTGGACAAGCACCGACTTGGAGAATGGTTGGATCGTGGATTAGCTGAGATTGAGTCAGTTGGAAAGTGGAAAAACCTAATCCACCTAGGGTTAGGGTTTTTGTAAGGGATTTGTCCCTTTTTTGGTATAAGTAGAATGTATTAGGACTGTGGAAGGGGGGGGGGGGAGTTCTCATTTTTGTTCTGATTTCTAGATTTTGTTAGTTTATGCATTTTCAAATATTTGTTCTAATTTTTGTGAAGACTATCACGATCTATAAAGATCTATTGTAATGAAGGAATAAATGTACAATGTGTGGCACTGGATTTTGCAGGAAGATTAATAAAGAGATAAATTGACTCATCTTTGTGGATGTAGCCCCAGGAGAGGGTGAACCATGGTACATCTGGGTTATGTGTGAATGTTTGTAGTACTTGTGGTTATATTTTCTTTAATGATTTTTATGATGAACATGTTAAAATGATAAAGGAAATAATACTGTGCACTAAGGATAAACTGATGAAATTTGTAGAACAACACCAAATGGATGACTTTCATAGTTAGTATTCAGATCTAAATCTTATGTTGCAGTAAATGAATATATGTCATTGGGTATATGATTTTATACTGGTTAGTGAAGTTTTGTTGGAACATTTTTGGCATTGGTCAGAATTAAGATCCAACTAGGGTTAGCATAATCAATGGGTATTTGAGGGATAAAAGTTGAGTAGATCTAATGCCCCTGAGAGAGAAGCACATATCATCCCATGGTTGCATACCCCTCAGTCCTGTGGCCACCCATTGAATACATCTCAGGTGAGACTGCATAGTGCAATTTGTGTGTTGTGTTTCCTTCTGGTATCCAGAAGGGTCGATGGTCGAGGGGTTGTTGGTAATCCTATAATTAGAAATTGGGTCCACCCATAAAGCCAACAAATGGTTCTATTTCTAGTTGGAGTTGAGAAGATTAGATCAGGAGGGATGTATCATGTAGTATAGTGTGAGGGTTTAAGAAAGGGGATGTTTTTAGGTTGGCACCCCATGAAAGTTGAGATTGAAAGATGGTTGGTAGTTTAGGAACTAGATTTTTCCCACAAAGATAATAGAAGCCCTAGGTTTGAGCCAAGAAAATACTTGGAGATACGTATTCAGTTAAATACATGAGAGGTTATTTAGTGAGTTTCCCACACTATTGTAGGATTGGATATCATGGTTGAAAGATACCCATCCGACAAAAAGATTTAGATCAGTGGAGTGGATAGAAGATAGTTTCATACGGTTGAAGAGGGTGAATAAAAAATTCACGCGCGTAGTAGATTTGTGGCTAGACAACATTATAGTGGGGTATATCACTAAGTTTGCAGTAGATACATCAAGGTCTTACAATGTATAAGAGTAGGAGTTTATTAAGGGTCCAAGGGGAAGGTACATCAGGTCATTGTACACTTCAATCAAAATATTATTGCATGATAAAGGGATATTAACCATGGAATCAGACAGTTAAACTACCCTGTGTTCATGGCGGAGTTGGGGGAAGCATCAAGGAAGTTCTGAGATGGAGGGGGAATGGATAGAGGAGAGCATAGTAAATAAAAGTACCCCATTATGATGGATCAAGAGGAGATCTAGGAAATTTTGTAGAAGGTAGGAATGATGCGCAAAGGAAGACCCTACCAATATAAGCTCAATAGGAAGAAAAGAGCAGTAGCCGAGAGGGAAGGCTGGAGAGTGATGAGGAAGAGGTAGATGATATTTGTTCTATGGATCACATTGAATAAATATTGCACACCACATATGAAAGAAATACTAGAGGAGCGACATATAATGAGGAATCAAGTACCCCTATCCATATCTGAATCAATGTAGAAACTACAACCCCATGTACGATTAACACATCAATAAGGAAATAGTTGTTTAGAGAACCAATGACTAACAGTCATAGGAATATAGGAGATAAGAATATAGGTGAGGGTACAAGTGGAAGTACCAGAATCAGTGTAGGTATTGGTACACATGGAAGTACCTGTAGAAATACTAGTGGGAATTCAAGTCCGAACAATAGTACAAAGATAGTAAGACTGCACAGAGAAGGTACAACACATTCTACAATGGCAGGTGTAGTTGCAATGATAAGACCACCAGATTTCCATGGGGATGGAACAAAAGACCTAGAGAAGAACCTATTCATGTGTGAGCCAATATGGGAACTGAAAAGAGTCATTGATGAGGCAGCAAGAAAAAGTAGCGTGTCTAGCAATAATTTTCAGAAACTGTGCACTAGATTGGTACATGAATCTAGCAGTAAACAATCCATAGGGTGCGTAGGGAACAGTAGCAGAGATCAAGCAGACATTGATCACCAAGTTTCAGAGGATGAAATTAGAGGATTAGTTTATGAATGAGATGAATGAGGTTAGACAGAAACCAAGAGAGTCTGTATGGGACATTGATCAAAAGTTCAAGACATTGAAAGGTAAACTGAAGTTTCCCATTTCTAATATGCAATATAGAAAGTTGTTTATAAATTCTTCATTACCACATTTCAAATATCCATTGAGACAACAAAAATTTCAAACCCAGGAAGAGGCACTCCAAGCAGCGATGTAGTTAGAGGAGAATCTGTATAATCAGACATATCCAACTATAGAAGAGTTGAAGGAAGACTTGAAGAACTTGATAGTGTAATTAAACCAGAATAAAAGAAGGGAGAAAAGAGAAGCAATGTGGTGTACCTTGTGAATATCAAAGGGAAATCACAATAATGAGTGTCTGACATTTACGCAGTACTTGGAGTAGGGATGCCAAATCCATTGCCTATAGGTGGGCCTTGGTATCAAATATGAAAGACACATGGGCATGATCCTTATCACTTCCCTATGATGCAAAAGTACAAGATAGAACTGAAGAGTACTTTATGTAACTTTTGTAAGTCAGTGGGACATGAAGACAAAAATTGTAGAACCCTGGACTTAAGGAAGGAAAGAACCTCAAATGCATACATGATGTAGGATGAGTTGATGGCAGGACAAACTTTTCCACGTTTTGGAAATGCGCAACAATTTCAAGGAGTGCCACAATTTCAGCAACCCCTGCAATATAATCAAGCACCACAGTATCATCAACAGAACATGGATCCATAGGGGAACATAGGAGGATTTAGAGGTAGAGTAAGAGGAGGAATGGGAAGAGGTAGAGGGCCTATAATCTTCCATAATTGTCAGCAACAAGGACACTATGCGGGAGATTTTCATCAACCAACAACAACATGTATGTATTGTCATGCAACAGATCATGTGACAAAATACTGCCCGAAGTTAAAGATGAAGATCCAGGAGAAGAGGAATCTAAATAAACATAATGTTTAGTGGATTGTTGCAGAAACAAGGGATATTGGGAGGAACATCAATGTAGTGACTAGAGGAGGAGTGAAGATAGGATCCGATGCACATAATCATAAGAAGGAATCCCATTGCTGGATTTAGATGAACACTCAACCAGAGCAATAGTTTGATGCAAATAAGGAGAAGGAAACTTTCAAGGAAGAAAAGAAGGAGTTCCTAGAGGATAATGTAGCCTCCACATCGAATAATGTGCCGAGGTTTAATACTCCTATTTTTTATATTCCTCGGTCTTTGGATCATACTTACAAAAGAAAGAAAACAGAGAAAGTAAGTAACTTAAATAATTTCCTGGAATCTTGCTTTAAATTACTTAATGATAAGAATGCCATGGATTTTTTTAAAAGAATGCTTGAGAAATGTTGCATAGAGGAATGGGTTGGAACATAACCAAAGAATATTAATCATGTCCATATAAAGAAAAGAACTAGCAAAGGGTTTACATTGAATGCAAATATAGGAGACTTTAACATGGGAAATGTTATCCTAGAGTTAGGATCAGATGTCAACATTTTTCCAAAGAAGACTTGGTAAGCAATGGGATAACATACACTAGGGTATTCACCTATCCAATTGAATCTAGAAAACCAGCATAGAGTGATTCCCATAGGTAGATTGAAGAATATAATAGTGGATCTAGAAGGTATGTGCACCACAACAAACTTTGAAGTGATGGATATGGTGGATGAGTCTAGACCATTTCCAACACTATTGAGAATTAATTTGGCCTTTGATAATCAAGCCATAATTAATTTAAATACTAGAAATATGATATTTGAAGCTAGGGAATTTAGGGTAGTACCACCTTTAGATCTCTCATATTATGAAAGATATGTAGAACATGTGCCTAAAAGTGTTATAGAGGATTATGTGAACCAGTTGTATAGTACTACTGCGTGAGATAAAGACTATGTGAATCCAACTACAGATGGAGTGCTCAGTTGGAGGAGTATTAATTCCTACATGTCATATTCTGATACTGGAGTAGAAAACTGGTAGAAAATATTGCATGAAGTCTCTACTAGGAGGTGTGTCATAGTTACAAACACAGTAATATGGCTTGGGACAGAAGTAAGACAATTTACCACATTTACTGAAGAGGAAAATTTAGAAAAATTCATGATAGAGTTAGAATCAGAGGTTTTGGGTAGTCAAATATTATTAGTGTTGGATATATCACTGAGAGACACACCTGCACGATGGTGGGGTGCACATAATAGGGTAATTTAGGACCGATATTAGTGTAAGTGATTGATGCACATAATATTTGGTAGGAGTCAGTAGGATAGACTCTTATAGAAGTATGATGGAAGAGGAAAACCAAGACAACACATAAATGATTGTGTCACTAACAGGAGATTGGTACCACTAGGGGAATGGACACATTAATTTATTCATACATTATAAGGAATACCTAGTAATTGGTACAAGGAGCAGGAACTGCACAGAGAAATTGCAAGTTGGGGTGCAATGCAACAAAACTTTATTAGGACCTTTTCATTTGAAAGTGAGAATCCATGGGTGGATATATAATTACATAGGATAAAAGGGAAGATATTTTAAGAGTATGGGGTAGATACAGTGACAGTAGACAAATATTATAGAAAAGAAACACTTGAACAATCACTTTACTATTATCAGGTTGTAAAGGATGAAGAAGAAGAGGAAAACCCACGTGACATACAGATATTAGAAGGGGGAGGAGAAAGAGGGTTGGAACAACCCTTGTTACAATCAGAAGAGTTTGTTTCACCTATGAATATTAAAATGGTCAATACTAGGAGTGAATAGAATCCCAAGATAACCAACATTGGAGATTACCAGGACAATGAGATAATGGAAAAGATAATTGAAGTACTGCGTGAGTATAGTGACTTACTCCTAGCCACATTTTCAGAGATGAAATGGGTAGCAAGAAAACCTGGGGAAATGAAGATACCCCTCAGACCAGAGGAAAGACTAGTTAGATAGATACCATACATATTAAACTCCACTTATAAGGAGACGGTTAAGGAACAAATTGATAGAATTCTAGAATCAGGAATCATAGATCCCGTGGAAGAATTAAAGTGGATTATTCCAATGGTGGTCCAGGAAATGAATACTGAAGGGATTAGGATATGTGTGGATCTGAGGAAGTTAAATGATGCATGTCTGCATGATCCCTTTCCTACTCCATTTATAGATGAGGTTTTAGAGAATGTGGGAGGACAGGAAGTGTACTTGTTCAAAGATGGATTTTCAGGTTACCATTAGATCAAAATTTCTCTAGAGGAAAGGTACAAAACTACATTTGCAGCAGAGTGGGGGTCATATTAGTACATAGTAATTCCATTTGGTTTAAACAATGCAACAACAACATTTTCTAGAGTAGTAGTAGCTGCATTCAAGGATTTTATACATAAATTTGTAGAGGTTTATATAGATGATTGGACAATATTCAGTTTATTGAAGGGCCATGTAGAAAGTCTAAGGTTAATGTTAGAAAGATGTAAGAAATGTCAGATCTCATTGAAAATTAAAAAAATGCATCTTCAACACATTGTTTGGCATCCTACTTGGGCACATTGTATGCAAATTGATCTTGATAGTAGACCCTATGAAGATTGTTGTTATTGTCAATTTACCACCACCAAAGTCAGTTCCCCAGTTGAGAGAAACATTGGTCCAGATAAGGTACTACATGAAATTCATAAAGGGATATGCATAGATTATTGCACCCATGGAGAAGTTATTGAAGAAAGACAACAAGTTTTAGTGGAATGATGAATGCCAAGAGATATTGGACATAATGAAAGAGACGATGGTGACAACATCAATTATGAGCTTTCCAGATTGGACAAAATAATTTCATGTTCATGTGGAAGGTTCATCCATTGCACTAGGAGTAGTTTTGGAACAACCAGGTGAAGGAGACATTGATCACCCAATATATTTTTCTAGTAGAAAATTGTCTAATTCTAAGAAGAACTGTAATACTACAGAAAGTGATCTAGCTATGGTATATTCCCTATAGAAGCGTAGACATTATTTATTGGGTCAACATTTTAATATGTTTACAGATCATTCCACTTTGAGGTACCTAGTTAACAAGCCATTGTTGGGGGGGATGATCTGTAGATGGATTTTATTGTTTCAAGAATTTTATTTTTAAATCATAGTAAAACTAGGGAAGTTGAATGTAGGACCAAATCATATTTCAAGAATTACTAATGGAGAGGAGCCAAAGAACTTGGAGGAGAATTTTCCTGATGTTAACTTATTTTTTGTTCATATTGTTGATGATTATTTTGCTGACATTGTTGGATTTTTTAACACGGGAATGGCTCCGAGGGAATTTATTGTGACACATAAAAAAAAAATTGGTAGTACACACTGGAGACTATTAGTTGATTGAAAGTCATTTATACAAGTTAGGTGTAGATGGAATTCTAAGAAGATGTGTGATGGAGCATAAACACTCCATGGTGTTAGCAGAAGCACATGAAGGCATAGTTGTAGGGCACTATGTAGGAAATCCTACAACACAAAAGGTGTTGCACGCATGATTATGGTGGCCTAGAGTGCATAGGTTCGCAAAGGAATACTGTTAGACCTGCGATGTCTGTTAGAGGGTGGAAAAACCATCTAGAAGGGATGAAATGCCACTTGTGCCCCAAGTAACTTTACAGGTATTTGATAAATGGGTTGTGGATTTCATTGGACCCATTAAACCACTAGTAAGGAGGTCAGGAGTCAGATACATCATCATTGCAACAAAATACATAACCAAATGGGCAGAAACAACCCAAATGAATGATTGCAGCGCAATTTCTCTTTGAGAATGTGGTGACCAGATTTGGATGTCCCATAATTTTTTTGAGTGATCAGGGAACTCATTTTATTAATAGTACAATCAAATGTATGACATAAGAATTTGAGATACATCATCAGAAGAGAAAGTCTTACCATCCCCAGGAAAATGGTACAGTAGAATCTTTTAACAAGATTCTAGAAAATGCATTGACAAAGATTTGTAATGTGAATAGGGATGATTGAGATTTGAAGGTATCAGTAGTGTTATGGGCTTATAGGACTACATGCAAGAAGATTACATGAAAGACACCATTTAGACTGGTGTATGTGAAGGAAGAAGTGGTTCCATTGGATTATTTAATACCTATTATGTGGATTCAAGCGATCACTAACATTGCAAAAGAAGGTGTTGCATAGAAAAGATTGGATCAATTGATGGAGTTGGAAGGGGATAAAATCCTAGGAGGATTTCACCAGGAAGTAAATAAAGAGAAGGACAAATCTTGGCATGATAGGCACATAAAGAAGAAAAGATTTAAGGAAGGAGATCTAGTTCTCCTCTATGATAACTGGTATCTACAACACCCTGGGAAGTTCAAGATGCACTTGTTAGGGCCTTATCAGGTAGAGGACATCAGAAATGGAGGTGTTGTGTAAATGAAAGATCTTGCAGGGAATAATATTAGAGGATTGGTGAATGGTAGTCGGATAAAGTTGTATCAATAGAGTCGACCTAACAAATTGAGGTAAAAATAGAAAAAGGAGGTATGATTGTACATATTGTATATAGTAGATGTTAGAAGAAAAAGACAAAAATCCATAAAAAGAAGAAATGTAATAAAAAGTCAAAAGGGTAGGAGAATACTAGAAGGTTTTGATGTAATAGAATTGTTAGCATTAACAGTGCATCGCAGAAAAAATAGTGTTGAAGACATTACGCACTGGAAAGTAGTTGACATGTAAAATAGTGCAATGTGTAGGAAAAAGTGAAAAAGTGAAAATCATCAGTGTGGAACAACTTTCAGTACGTCATCCCACTATAAAGTTAGAAAAAGGGGGGAAATGGAGTCATTTGTGTTTTTAGATAAGGATAAGAATGAAGAGTGAACCCTAAGTGCAAGAGAGTGAGAATTCTTGATAGCAAGTTGATATTTGTAGCACAACAATTCAGATTCTAGCAATATGTCACCACCCCGAGTTGGAGCGCCGAGCAGGGCTAGTCGAAACACGAGAAGTAGCTCTCAGGTAGAGAAAAAAGGGACACAGGGCATATCCATAGTAGTTGATGTGGATGAAATCCATACGATAGAGTATGAGCCACCTAGCACGCAGGTGGAGGAGGAAGAAAACCCGTCGTAGGAGGTCGGGAAGCCTGAGGAAGATGTAGAAATAATAGAGTTCAATGCATCGAGAAGAAAATGGCCACATGACAAATAACAAGCCATGGGTTCAGAGAAGTAGGTCCTAGAGTTCGAAGAAGAGAAAGAAATAAAGAAAGATGGAGTACCTGAGGTCGGGGCATCATCTTCTCAAGGGAAAAAGAAATTTCAAGCTGAAAGCAATATGCAAGGAATATCACACACACAAGTAGAGTTTATAATTGTAATGCCAAAGATCCTGGATAGAGTAAAAGTAGATGATGAAATGATAGGAGGTGTGAACGGTATAAGGTATCCATACCATGATGTAGTAGATACTGTCAAATTCCTGGATTTGGTGTAGCACAACTACATGGAATGTAGAGGAGAGGGCCCATTAGGTGCGTCTTTGTTGGAGCCTGTGCAGTGGATCCTAGGTCTCTATAACAAATGGATTATGAAATTATTGGATATACTGCACATTGGGCATAGTAAATACATCAACAAATGTGTGAAACAACTCCTATAAAGGGTGCATGGAGGTGTCTTATGGATGGATAAGCCAATGCCTATCAATGTGGACTTAATATTAGCAATTATTGGGCTACCCACAGATGGGGAGAATCCAAAACAGTATCTAGATGACAATACTAAGGCAAAGGGCATTTATGATGAAATTAAGGAAAAATATGGCATAGATAGAGGGAATAGGGGGATCAAGATCAACGACGTAAATGATCCAGTGACAAGATTCGCTACAAGTTTGTTAGCATGTAAGTTAACATAGAAATGTAGGAAGGAATAAGTACTAGCAGGGGTGGTAGAAACTGCAACGCAATGCGCGAAGGGGAGCTCGATGAGTTGGGCCTCTTATTTTCTCAATTCCTTCCTGGAGGACTGTAAGGATACAAAAGAATGGGGCTCTCAGTTCCACTACTAGTGGCTACTCATCCTTATTAAACTTGTAGGTTGGAAATAACTGGTGTATAATGTGTTTATTCAAATATTAGGAAAGTGTGGCGTAGCCCAATACACTCCCTTAAGGAGAATAACAGAGTTGAAGAAGAAGAGGATGAAGAATGATACATTTGCACTATACCTTTCATAGATCTAGGATCACTTAGCCAACACGTGGAGGATTTCACTTGAGATATTCCAAGCGTTTGGACAAATTGCTAATTTTGAGGCCATGCGCCACAGTATGTGGTTGCATGCAAAGAGGGATCCATCGAAGGGATGGTTACCATTGAGCTACTGCGTGACAATGTAGGATATACAAAAGCATGTCCAGGACTATCCTGATGTATGGAAGTTTATAGTAATTCCAAGGAGAGTGCCAACAATACAAACTCAAACACAGGACATAACAGTCCCTATGCAACAGACAAGCAGAAATAGTGTGAGAAAAAATAAGAATACAACACAAGTCCAAGTGTGGGGAAGAAACCCACCTCAAAATAAATGAAGGGAGAATAAGAAAACATAGTGTTTTTCCACACAGGATCCACCGTGCACAGGACATAAATCGAGAGATATAAGAGAACAAGTGCATGCAACATATGTGAGTACAGAGACATGGGATATACCTATGGAAGAAGAAGTTATAAAAGAGACATGGGTGGATACACACATTCTAGAGACATCTTAGCCAACAGATTCTGAAAATAAGAGAACATGCGAGCAAGAAAGTGGCTCAAGAAAGAAGGAAAAGGCCTATAGGACACCACCTCACATA
Organism: Picea engelmannii; assembly: GCA_009831015.1. Classification (NCBI taxonomy): domain Eukaryota; kingdom Viridiplantae; phylum Streptophyta; class Pinopsida; order Pinales; family Pinaceae; genus Picea; species Picea engelmannii. The sequence goes on along the minus strand of ML797994.1, from coordinate 12,469 downwards.
TCACTAACAACAAATGATGTTGAATTAGTAGCTACAACCATTGAATATCGGCTATCAGAGGCTTGGTAGGATGTCAAGAAAAAGAGGGCTTAAATTATTGAGCAGGTGTAGGAGGTAAAAACTACGCTGGAACAGTTAAAGATCAGGGCAGAGTAGCAACAAAAAGACACACTAGTAAAGAGTATGGAAGGAATGCCAACAAGGGAAACAATGTAGATCACAATGCAGAGGAGCGCAAATTTCATTATAACACCTGATATGTTGTACATTGAAGAGGAGGTGGCACAAAAGCCTCTAAAGGAGATAGATACATTGGACTTGTCATTTCCCAAGATCTCGACAAAGAGGCTATACAAATTGCATATCAGTGTCGCACATAAAATATAGTCCAGTGCAAGGTTGGATGTGACAAATTTACAAACAACACGAGAGTATAACATAACATTGAAGGAAGCAATTAGAAAGGAAGGGAAGGAGAAGAGGTTAGCGCAAAAAAAGATAGAAGAGATGGAGAAACACATTGGCCTAGTGTTTCAAACCATCAGAGGAAGTATCATCATTGGAAAAGATGAAGAAAACAACTCAGGATTTGGAGCAGTATAAGAATGAAATAAAGGAGTTGTAGGAGTGCACAATACCCACTACTCCTCCAAATGTAACTGTGCAGTGAGATCAATATGCAATAAAATTTGTGGATAATATAGTGCAGGCTATACAAAATATGACAGAGTTGTTGGAGAAAAGTTCCCAACTATGGAGTGCTAGAAATAGAGGAAAACCAGTGCTAGAAATAGAGAAAATCCAGTGCCAAGGAAAAGTAGTTACAAAGTGGACAAACTGTTGTGGAGAAGTTGGAAAGTGGACAAGCGTTGACTTAGACAATGGTTGGATTGTGGACCAACCAAGATTGAGTTGGTTGGAAAGTGGAAAAACCTAATCCACTTAGGGTTAGGGTTTTTGTAAGGGATATTTCTCATTTTTGGTATATGTAGAATGTATTAGGACTATGGAAGGGGGCGAAGTTCTCAGTTTTGTTCCAAGTTCTAGATTTTGTTAGTATATGCATGTTTGAAGATTTGTTCTAAGTTTTGGGAAGACTATCGCGATATGTGGATATCGATTGTAATGAAGGAAGAAATGTACAGTGTGTACCATTGGATTTTGCAGGAATATTAATAAAGAGATGAAGAGACTCATCTTTGTGGATGTATCCCTAAGATGGGGTGAACCACGGTACATCTGGGTTATGTGTGAATGTTTGCAGTACTTTTGGTTATATCTTATTTAATGAGTTTTATGATAAACATGTTAAAATGATAAAAGGAACAATATTCTCAATTGCTTGTCGACGTTTCAGATCCACAACAGGATCCATCTTCAATACATAAAATCATGAGGAAACGGGTCTCTCTTTTCACACTAGGATTAAAGAGCATGGCATTGACATTAAGAATGAATGAACTCTCACCTTATCATTAGCCAAACACTCTCTCACACAAAGCATCATGTACACTTAGAAGACACCAAAATCTTAGCAAAAGAAGACTACCTCCTTAAACGACGAATTAGGGAAGCAATCAAAATCATCAAGAATCCCAATAACCTAAACAAAGACAATGGTCTGAATATTAGTGAGAGTTGGATCCCGCTCATTCGAGAAAGAAGATAGTTTTAGCTTAATACACAGGACTCAACACCATTACTGGGTTGTAACTTATTTTCTTCACTACACTATTAAAATTAAAAATTAATCTAACCTAATAAAACTAACCTAATTATTATTAAAAAAATTATTAAATCCTAGGGTTTCACATAACAGACATTAAGGTTTCACTTAAGTCAACATAGACTAAACTTGACCCCAAGAATTACTAGCTTCTCCCCTAGACTATGAAAATAAAGTAATCTAACTTAATAACTAAAACTAACCTAATTAACACCAACGAACATCAACAAAGATTTTATGATTTCATACCTTAATCTCCTAGAGAATTTGTTACCACTAATTTAAACTTAAAACTAGCATAAAACATTAATAAAAAATTTAATATTACCACTATTAAAAATTAACCCTAATTTAACCTAAAACTAGCATAGATATTAATTATAATATTAATATTAACTGGATTATCAAATTAAATCAATAATTTACCACTTAATATATTAATAATTTTTTATTTATTAATTTCTTATTATTAAAATTTTATTAAATCCTAGGGTTTCACATAGCTAATCTTAGGTTTCCTCCTCTCCACTTTATTATTTATTAGGGTTCTTCTCTTGTATTTTTCCTCAGGCTTTTATGTCTTGAATATGGATCATGTTGTGGATCTGAAACATTGACAAGCAATTAAGAAACTGTGGTTCTTCTGATAATTTCTGAAAAATAAAACTCTCACCACAGAAATCTAAATTGTCAAAAGGAATAATACTGTGCACTGAGGATAAACTGATGAAATCTGTAGAACAACAAAAAATGGATGAATCTCATAGTTAGTATTCAGATCTAAATCTTATGTTGTAGTAAATGAATATATTTCATTGGGTATATGATGTTATAATGGTTTGTCAAGTTATGCTAGAATAGTTGTGTCACTGGTCAGAACTAAGAGCCAACTAGGGTTAGCATAATATATGGGTATTTAAGGGATAGAATTTGAGTAGATCTAATTCCCTTGAGAGAGAAGAACATCTCATCCAATTGTTACAGACACCTAATTCCTATGGACACACATTGAATCCATATCAGGAGAGACTACGCATTGCAATCTATGCATTGTGTGTCCTAGTATCCATAAAGGTCGATGGTGGAGGGGTTGTTGGTAATATTGTAGTTAGAAACTGGGCCATCCCATAAAGACATTAAATCCCATAACCCATTGGTATTCTCCTACAACTATCCTGATTTTCCACCATCTCTCTTCCTCTTGACATGCCCAGCCCATGGAATGTACCCCTTCAATGCTCGCATTCCATTCAACATCCCATTCTTTTATCAGAGTTTCTCTAGCACATGTAACCGAGAATATCACTACTGGGAAACTCAAGGGATCTCACTACTAGAAAAAATACCAGGAAAAGAATAACACTCACATGTTGTTATAGTGAAACTCACAAAGGCATTCACTCTTTAGTCCTGAAAAACTGGCTCTTCAGTATTCTGCTCCAAAATTCTCCAAAATTATCCATCATGCTCCATAATTTTCCCATCTTCCTTTCTCTATATCTAGTGGTATTTTTCCCTACTCTGTGCTTGTTATTCATGTAAAAATTGAAAAATATAAAAACTATTGTAACTTCCCATACGGATTTCCTCTCATTTGTGTTGCTTTCTTGACTTGCACACTTTCCCAAATTGATTGTACTCAGTCCCCATGCTCCAAATAACTATGATATGTGACTTATCACACCCACCCACTTACATGTATTCAATGATTGGCTTTGGGAACACTCAACATGAAATTAGACAGTTCATGTACAAATAGTAATTTTATGAAGTAGGTGGAATTAATAAACATGGTTAATTCCCCCTTTGAACCCTATAATAGGAATTCTCTTAGACCCTCCACTCTCTTGTAGATTAATTCATCCCCCATTTTTTTCCATATCTCCCACCAGCTAGAAACACAGTTTAGTATTAAAATTCAGAAATACAGTTCACATATTACATCACTTGGACATGTCCACATTTCATATGTACATTATACATTAATTAAAATGGGGATTATATAGGGGAATTTAAATTTCCCCCTCCCCTACAATTGTGTGATTTCCTTGGTGCACACTATGTCAATATACATGAACAAATTTACACAATAATAATAATAAATAAAAATTATGCAATTTTTACAACTCTAGCAGCATTTCCAACCAAAATCTCTTATTCCTCTCAACCCACTGACCCAAGGAATTTACCAATTTCACTGCTCTTGGTCCATCTGGTTGTACCATTATTTTTTTAGGTCCCCAACATAGGTTGATTAAGACTATGAGATGTTCTTCCGTAACTCTACTCAAAATGGAGTCTTGCATTCTTATATTACGTTTTCTTAACAATTGTCAAAAGTTTGTGGGTATTCCTCCCCCATGTTTTCTTTGTGCTCCCATGTTGCATATTCATGACCATAGTAGGTCCATTGAACCTTAACCAGCCCTATGGCATTGTTCTTGAGAAATTTGAATTTCTGGTCCAGGATGTATACTAGTTCCACCCATAATTCTCCTTTGTGTTCCACCTGGATCATAATACAGTCAATTATGTGGTTAGGTTTTGGAAGATATTTACTTAATAATGACACATGAAATACATTATGCACTCTCATGGATGTAGGAAATTCTATAATGTATGAAATTGATCCTATCTTTTTTAAGATCTCAAAAGTTACATAACATCTCTCTGTCAACTTTGGGCACCTTCCTAATATTAAAGAACTTCTCTTCGCTTTCACTTTTAAAAAAACATGTTCACCCACTTTGAAATATTTGAAAACTCTATTCTTGTATGCATAAATTTTATGCATATCCTGTGAAGACTTTAAATTTTTCTTGATCTTTGTTATCTTTTCTTCTATTTCCTTTAGCAAATCTATCCCAATAACTATTATGTCTGTTGGATTATCCCAACTCACTAGTGTGTTACACTTTTTACCATACAATTCTTCAAATGGGCTCATTTTTAATGAGACTTGATACCCATTATTTTAATAAAAATCCACTAAGTGGATATAATCCTCCCACTTTGATGGTTGTTCCATCACATTCATTCTTAGCATGTCCACAATTTTTCTATTAGTCCTCTCTTTTTTCCCATCTATCTCTGGGTTATATGTTGTACTAAGATTTAAATTTGTCTTAAAGCCTTTGAACAAACATTTCCAAAACTTGGATGTGAATTTTGGATCTATGTCTAAACTAATACCTTAGGAACTCAACGTAACCTAACAACTTCTTTAATGTAGATCTATGCAATATTTGCTACCTTGTGTGTAGTCTTCACATGAATAAAATGTGTTGTCTTAGTTAATTTATCCACTACTACCATGATGGAATCATGCTTCTTCACTATTTTGGGAATCTTTGTAATAAAATACACTAAAATTATTTCCCACTTCCATTATAGAATGGGAAATGGTTCTAACCAACTCACTGGATCTCTATGTTCATTCTTCACCTTCTGGCACTCTAGACATTTGACAATGTAATTGACCACTTCTTTATTCATTCCAAGACAAAAGTATTGGCTTATTACAGATTCAATTGTTTTCTGGTATCATGGGTGCCCAACATATGGCACATTGTGCATTTCCATAAGAACTGTGTTTTTCAACTCAATAGAATTTGTCACATATATTTTTCCTCTATACCTGAGTAATCCATCCTCTTGCAACTCATAACATTTAAAAAAAAATTGTAAATTTTCTTGTTGTAATGTTTATTTTATTTTTAGATAATGTTGATATGAGTTTGATGCTTCAATAATTTTTTATTTCATATCATCCCTATACATAATTATGTTTGCAATATTTATTTCATGATCTCTTCTTCTAAGTGGATCAACCACCATATTTTCCTTTCCTTTGATGTGCTTAATTTCAAAGTCATATTCACTCATAAATTCCATCCATCTAGTCTATCTATCATTTAATGTTGGTTTTCCAAACAATTTTTTCATACCACGGTGGTCTATCCTTAGCTCAAATTTCCTCCCCATGAGGTAATGTATCCACATTTTTAATGCATGAATAATGATTTCTAATTCCAAGTCATGTGTAGCATAATTCCTCTCATGCTATTTTAATTTTCGGGACTCGTAGAATACAACATGATCCTTTTGTTTGAGGACTACACAAATCCATTCCATGCATAAATGCACACGGCAAAATATTCATCTAGATCTACAATATTCAATTTTGCACACTTTTCAAAATTTCTTCCAGTTGTCGAAATCTCTCTTGACACTTGGAATTCCACTCAAACTTCACTCCCTTATTTTTCAAAGAAGTGATTGGGCTTGAAATATTTGAGAACCCTTTAATGAATCTTTAGTAATAAATGGAAAGACCCATGAATGATATGAACTCCATGAAATTTCTTGGAATTGGCCATCCTATAATGGCCTCTATATTCTTGGGGTCAACTACTATACCTTCTGTTGAAATAATATGCCCCGAGTAGTGAATCTTCTTTTGATAAAAGATGCACTTACTTAGATTAGCATACAATTTATTCTCTCTTAAAACTTGAAACATCATCCTTAAGTGTTTCTCATGTTCCCCCTATGTCTTTGAATAAATTAGTATATCATCTAGGAACACAATTTCAAACTTGTCTAGGTACTCCCCAAACACTCCATTCATCAAGCACATAAAAACAACCAGGTAATTTGATAGCCCAAATGGCACTACCATGAATTCATGATTCCCATATCGTGTCTTAAATGTTTTCTTGTGTATTTTTTATTCTTTATCCTCACTTGATGATAAATTGATTTCAAGTCAATCTTGGAAAATATTCTTTCACCTTTTAGCTGGCCAAATAAGTCATCAATCGTTGGAAAAGGATATTTTTATTTATTTATGGTGACCTTGTTCAGTTATCTGAAATCAATACACAACCTTAATGTTTCATATTTATTCTTCACAAAAATAACTGGGCCTCCCAAAGGTGACACACATGGGCGTATATACCCATTCTTCAAAATTTCTTCAAGTTGCATCTACAACTATTTCAATTCAGACATGCCCATCATGTATGGTGCCTTTGAAACTAGGGAATCTCTTGGCACCAAATCAATAGATAAATAAATGTATCTCTTTGGTGGCACTCTTGATATTTCCCCAAAAACATCTTCAAAAATCCTTAAGATCAGACGATGCTTAATGCTTTCCACTTTATCTACGGCTATCTCTTCCATATGGGTTGTGTCAAGAAAATTGTATGTTAATTTATTGACATTAAATTATCGACTAGGAGTTTGTAAACTTAGATATGAAATCCTAGGAAATGTGGGATCATAGCCTACTCTATCCTATACTAACAACTAATTCTAACAAAAAATTCTTCTCATGGGAAAATAAAAAACACACTTCAATACAATCAATCATTGAAACGTAATGAAACTAATAAAAAGGAAATCCCAGACAATCTCACTTATCCAAAAGACTGATACCAAGCATGACCAAAGTGAAATGGCTCAACATATCATGTCCATATTCATTCATCTATGCATGCATATGTATAAAATATATTATCATTATTCAATGTCAACTAGTGAATAATTAAACCACCCAAAATTCTAATAAACAATCAAATGACTAGTTCTTTGTCCAAATATCCTCACAAGGCTCATGATGCAGTCTTTCACTTGTCAAGTCAAGTGTTCGTTCTATCAATGAATAAGGTTAGGTTTGAGTACAGGAGTATTTCAACATTGTTTGCAATAAAATGAAACCTATTTATGAAAAGTGGAAACATAATAATACTCACACTAGTATTCAAATTAATTAGCAACAAGTTACTCAAAACCTTGTTTGTAAGCTATAGATCAAATACTGAATTTACCATTTCAAAGAATAAAACTCAGAAATCATATACCAAATTAACAATGGATCCTCACTTGCACCTATAGTTGTTGTGTAAAGCATGACAAGTCTATGTGGTAGCACTGCAATTTACACCCAGATATCTTATCCATGTGTGAATGTGACTATGGATAGATCTTTTTGTTATCCCAACACATTCACTTACTTACAACAAAGTTGAAAATCACAATGAGAGGAGTTACCAAGATTCTAAGATATGATATCACAAAGGGTTCAAGGTACAGTCTTTCACATTGGGTGTTCATGTATCTATATTGGTGATTGATTCGACTCTTTAAACAATATCAATAATTGTGGTAAATAGAGAATTATTTAAATTGTATTTAACAGGAAATCAAACACAAGGATTAAAGCATCAAGCCAACTACGAAATCAAACATGTATCCACTGAGAAGTAGAGAAGAATTATGATCTCTAGAAATTAAACAAGCTACAGGTAAACTATAGATACATTGTTAGAAAATAAATCTAAATTAGAGAGAAATTTTAACACTTAACTCTATAGAGAATTCTTAGTTTTAGATCACTTTGAATGAAATTGAAATTCTAACTCTTATCACTACAAAACAAACACTAATTTCTATGATGCAAATTAAACTAAAATGATAAACTAGACTAATAAATACAAACTAGCTTAACTTACCTAGTTGGTGGGTCCTTTCCATCTAGTAGCGATATAGAGAATTACAATAATGAGATCAAATGAATACCATCAAACAGAACCAGATGCTTTATTAAAGAGCAGAATATTCATTCATACAACACTAATCTAAACATGATCACAAGAATGTTTAAAATTGACTATGAAGGAAACATTATAACAATGAAATCTGATTGCAGTATCCTTTTTATCCATCCTATGAATGTCTACTTATACATGAAATCAATTGAGGAGTGGATGAAACTGAATCCACAAACTCAAAAATTGAATTTGATAATTCTAGAAAAAATCATAAAATCTGGGGTTTACATGTAATTTGGGAAAATACATGATAAAGAACCAACTGTAACTCTGAAATTGTGTCTTATATTGGAAAAATTCCTACAATTTACTCAATTTGACATACGAGGAACAAAACCCATGTTTTATATTTCTTATATTCATGTTCATTTGTCCAGAAATAACGTTGGAATTTTGTTGTTTGAAAACTGCTACGAATTTGGGATGAATTGTTATTTATGTGATGGAGGTCCACATGTGTGTCCAGTGCACATTTTTTGGGCCGTGAGACCATGTTGACATTGTTGTGGAGAAAACCCATCTTCTTAATTTTCTACCATAGGTGCACCAATAGGATAATCTATAATGTCGGTTACATGAATTGTAGTGATGGTACATGACTTGGACTAAATTGAACATACTTCATAAATCATCATTAGTAAAACTATGATATAATCATATTTAATCACTAAAAACATATAAAAACAAGGTATTAACCACACAAGATGTATAATCATAAATAATGAAGGTTTAATTCATAATTGGACGTGTATCATCGGTGAAATGCGGGAAATGGTTTAAGAATAATGACTTTATTGGGAGGAGAATTATGACAAAAATGGATCCCAACACTCCCCTAAATCCAAGGGTTTTCATGTCCTCGTGCAGAAAAAAACTTGTTAATCCTTGTTTGTTTAATTAGCTTGCATGAGTATATATTTATGATATTGCAGGCATTGGTTCTTGTGGTGCAACACTCTAGAAACTGATTATACTGTCACAGATTGATTTTAAAATAGAGCAACAAAAATTTCATGAAAATTGAGTATAATCAAGAGATGGGTTATCACAGAGCCATGGTGAATGGTATGAGTGTGGAGAATGGTTTGTGAAATGATGGAGATGGTGGAAGTATGAATATGAAATTGGAAACTTTTATACTATGTACTTTACTGTGATTTTGAGACCAATATTTACTTGTGGTTCTTTTATTGGATAGGAAACAATGACTTCATCCTCTTATTCATAACATTCACATAATATCTTAGGAATTTTTTATGATGTAAGAAGAGAAGACATTATGGGTGTTGCTTCATATTTGTATACCACAATAGCTTTGCTTTCATTCTTTCCATGATCTTATAATCAAAGTATAAATTTTATTGTATATGGTTGAGTGATGGTTGTTGATGAGTACTTTTTAAGTGGTGATGATGTGTAGTGGAGTGTGGAGTGGTTATGCATCGTGTTTTCCAAATTCTTATTAAATTAAAGAGATTTATGCGTTTTTTACCTCAAGTTACCTTTTCTTTGAATTGTGATGTGATTTCGGCTAGAATGAAGTATCTGATGCATGTTTATTGAATTTTGAAGATGATAATGATAAAGGTTGAGAACTGTTGAGAATATGAGAGAGGAATAAAGATGATGAGAGGCGAATGTGCTGAAAAAGTTTGACCTGAATCATGTTGAACTAGATCTAGATAAGATGAACTAAAGGAATGTTGAAGATACTGAAAAGAGACTTTGAATATATAGAAGGGATCTAAAGATCTCCCCCAAGCCCAAGGTTTTACATGTCCTCATCTAAATTGTTTAATATTCAGTGCCAGTATTTTATTCGAACATGTGGCTACAACAAAAACAAACTGCTACAATATTTTGTTGATACAATGAAAGCATATAGTCTTCATCCTTTATCCCCTATTGGTACAATTCAATACATGTGAATGGATTTACTCAATGTTGAAAATAGAAATAAATCATTGGATTATTGGCCATTAATGTATGTCGTTAACCAATGCAAGACAACTAACTAGTGATGTCAATGAGCGTTAATGTACCTAAGTACATCGCAAAAAGAATGAATAGATGTGTTGACATTGAGTCACCTGCAAGATATGACGATCAAGGGACATTGATTTATTCCCATTATTGTCCACGAGGAAATATGCCATTAAGGCTTGCAGACTTCAAGGTACTTTTATATTCTCTAACCTTGATCCCAAATAATGTGTTGGAGTCAATGGGATGATATTTTTCAGAAGGTGGGAATTAATAAATCCCACATCAACTGACATGAGTATAAAACATAAATTATTTTAAGAATACAATAAAATATTTGAACCAACATAAACTTACAGAACTTATTGTGAACTTTGCCTACCAATTACCTGGTTTTCAAGGAAAACTCATGTCTAGTTGTGCTAGTAAACTGGTTTTCACAACTGGACTTATTTTTCTCTTTGCTATTTTATTTATTTATTTATTATAATGTCCCACCCTATTTGAAAAAGAAAAACCTTTTCTCAAGTATAGGAGTATTTCCAGTGAGGCCATGTGTGTAACAGGATTACAAATATAATCATACTTAGGTTTGAAAAATGTTCTTTAATTTATACCAGAGCATGAGTTACCAACTACTTCGAATGATATGATGTGAATATTTATTGAAGAAGAGAGTGATGTTTCAATCTAATAGTCGTCTAGAACCAACTTTCAATAGATTCATGATGTCCTTGGTTCACTTCTTCATTTGGACCACTATGCATGTCCTCTTTTTCTATGCCACACAAATCTTCTTGATCGACCTCTTTAACGCATAACAAATTTGATGATGGACATGATGGAATTTCCTCGCTCTCAAGTTATAATGACTTCTCTCCATCGAATGGGGTCCATGATTCTTTGGTATCATCTTTTTTTAGTTCATGAAATTCTTATTCTTTTATCACTTCTCAGAGTCCAGATATCTTCTTGACTATTGTCAATATTTGCTCTTCCTCGAAGGTAAATATTCTAGCTACTGCTAGGATTTGAGGAAGATCTTGGAGTAGAATTTCCTATTTTGTTCAATGGACTCTTTATAATCCTTATTTTTCCATCTAGTAGATCATGTCTTGCGAAGGGGTTAGTGTATGGAGGATATTATAGCTCCAAAAGAAAAACCTTTCTATTTTAAATAAATAAAATTGGCCAAAAAATAATTTCAAAGAAAAACTTATCAAGTACTCAAATTCCCTCACTCTACTAAGACCCTATTGTCACCACATTTTCTATTGACATGAGTTAAATTATTCCTTTCTCATTATTCAAACTAAAAAGAAAACACTTGCATAAAAGGAAACAACAAGGATTTGGAGAAACTCACTACAGTGAATGCATCGGGTTAGAACCCCTTCAAAAATCATGAAGTAAGGGTTCCATCGTGTCTTACTACTTCTCCTCCCCCAATTTGTGTAATTTAAAATAAACCTACCTTCCTAGGCTCTAATCCCTTTAGAACCTCCCCAACAACATCGCCAAAAATGTCAAGAAAATTATAAGATAATGTATCAATAATAAATTATTGACCAGGAGTTTGTAAACTTAGATATGAAAGAACATGAAATGTAAGATCAGAGCCTACTCTATCCTATACTAAAAACTAATTCCAACAAAAAATACTTCTCAGGGGACAATAAAAATCACACTTTAATACAATCAATCATCGAAACATAAGGAAACTAATAAAAATGAAATATGAGACAGTATCACTTATCCACAAGATTGGTACCAACCATGACCAGAGTGAAATGGCTCAACATATCATGTACAGATTCATTCATTTATGCATGCATATGTCTAAAATGTGTTATCATTATTCAATGTCAACCAGTGAATAATTAAACCACCCAAAATTCTGATAAACAATCTAGTGACTATTTCTCTACCAAATCTCCTCACAAGGCTCGGAATGCAGTATTTCACTTGTCAAGTCAAGTGTTCATGCTATCAATGAATAAGGTTAGGTTTTAGTACTTGAGGAATTATCCATTGTTCAGAATAAAATGAAACCTATTTTTGAAAAGTGGAAACAAAATAATACTCACACTGGTATTCAAATAAGTCAACAACATGTTACTCAAAACCTTGTTTGTAAGCTACA
>ML797993.1:388856-446184 GCA_009831015.1 Picea engelmannii | reverse complement strand
AATGAATTTGAAATGTCATTACTTGGAGAACTATCCTTCTTTCTGGGACTTCAGATACATCAAAGTAACCAAGGAATTTTTATTTTTCAAACCAGGTATATCAGAGAAATGCTAAAGAAGTTCATAATGGAAGATTGCAAACCAATTATCACTCCCATGCAAACCAGTTGTAAGTTGAGAAAAGATGATGATTCAAAATCTACAGATCAGAGGCAATACAGGTCAATGATTGGCAACCTACTATATCCGACAACATCTAGACCAAATGTAATGCAAGAAATTGGACAAGTGGCATGATTTCAAGAAGCACCAAAGGAATCACATGTATTAGCAGTAAACAGGATTTTCAGATATCTCAAAGGAACATAAGAGTTTGGATTATGGTATCCAAAAGGAAAATATCTATCACTTATTGCCTACAGAGATGCATATTGAGCAACTTGTATTGATGACCGAGGAAGCACCAGTGGAGCAACATTCTACTTAGGTGAGTGTTTGGTATCATGGCTAAGAAATAAACAATCATCAATGTCTTTATCTACAGCTGAGGCAAAGTATATTACAGCAACATCATGTTGTACACAGGTTCTTTGGATGAAACAAACTTTGACAGATATAAAGGTTGAATATGATGAGCCCATTCCACTATATTGTGATAATATAAGTGCCATAAGTATCTAAAAAAAAACCAGTGATGCACTCCAAGATGAAGCACATTCCATTCAAGTATCACTTTCTACGGGAATAGGTTGCAGAAAAGAACATCAGAGTTGAGTATGTGGGCACAAAAGAACAAGTGGAAGACATCTTTACAAAACCACTTCCATGAGAAGCCTTTGAATATCTTCACCAAAGACTTGGATTTATTTCTACTCCAAAATGAATGTTTTTTGAATGCTTTTTGAATGGTTATCTTATATGTCTTATATGTACATGAGGAAGAACCATAAGAGGAAAGTTCAGTCAGGGGGAGCAGCCTCAGATGGAAAGATACCTTTTCCATTGATGACAAAGGGGGAGAGATTTATCAGATGCAGAGGATAGAGGTATGGTTCTAGGGGGGGCATGATTGATATGATTTCAGTATTGCATTAGAGTGTTTCCATCAATACCAAAGGGGGAGATTGTTGATTAAGGTTAGTTGTCATTGATGTCAACCCTTGAAGAAAGCCTCATAGAAAAACATTTTTGGTAATGGACCCAATGTTTTTTTATGTAAAGATGAATCATTATTGTCTTGTCATGGTTGATAAGAAGTAAATATGGATGAACTCCAAAGTGGTCCCCTTATGGTGAAATCCCTCACGGGCAGACGTTGTGCGGAGTAAGAGAACCCATGCTTGATTGTGGAATAATGAGTTGAAGGACATTGAATTTGTCATGGAAACTATCATATATGGATAGTTCTTGTCATTCCATTTCTGGGGGTATGTAGAACATCACATAACTCCTCACGGTTAGAGAGTTATGGCCATGAGAAGTTGGAAACCCCACGTTTGGGTAATGGACCCAAGTTTGTTTGTTGGGTAATGGTATGATTTTTGATATATTTTAATATAATAATATTCTATATGGATAGTATATGTCATGCCATTTTTTTTGGTATGTGGAACGTCACATAACTCCTCACAGTTTGAGAGTTATGGCCTTACAAAGTTGGACGACCCTCACATGTCATCTAGAAGCCCCAAAAGGTCAAAGTAGTCAGAGTGGTTTAAGGGATTTTAAAAGGTAAATAATAAAGTGAAGTGATGATTTTACTATAATTCAAATTGAATACAAAATAAATTATTTAAATAATAAATTTAATGGAGAAATTAGAAGTGGGTTAACCCTAAAATAAGGAAAGTGGGCAAAGTGACCTAGAAGATGTTTTTAAGGAAGCTACTTGGAGAGTATAAATAAGAGGCTAGGCTCTATAATTTTAATAACACTTGAGAATATTGAATATCTATATGTTTCTAAGGTAAACAAGGATATCTAAGCCAAAATTCTGAGGGAAGGTGAAGAAAAGAAGACTGAAATGCAAGGAAGGATAAATTCTTTTGATGGTGCTTTCTAAGGTGTGTTATTTACAGGTCATCTCACCATTTTCGCTATAACATTTTTTCTATAATGATTCAGACCTTGAAATTTTTATTCCTTTGAGAAAACATATCCAAGTATCTGTGGTAAAAAATTCAGCTTGTGGGTCCTTTCATTTTTGGAGTTACACTCTGTGGCAAATAGGGTGTGTGGCTAGTCCCGAAACTAGTCAAAAACAAGTGTTTCGGGTAAAAACGTCATAACTTATTCATAACAGATCCAAATTCAGTGAGACCAAATGTGCTAGTTAGGTTACAGCCTTTAGTATTGTGTGTAATAGGTTTAGATCATTTCAACAACTATTATGTGTGGGTCACACTCTACAAGTTCTCTCTCTAGAATAAGCCAGAATTCAGCAAGGTATGCCATTTTTTCTATAACTCCTTTTTTGTGATGTTAAAAGTAGTGACACTTGGAGGAATTGCATAAAACACACTGAATAAAATTGTGTATCAGTTTCAGATCTTTATACATTACAGGTTCAAATTTATGATTACTTCAATTTACAGTTGTTGACTAATCCAAAACTAGGCATGTGAGACTAAATAAAAGTTTGATGAAAATGCTAGTGTCTTGTTGTTAAAGTTAAGGAAGGTTTGTAGGAATGTGATCATATACACCAGTTCTATTATAGAGCTACAAATCAGATTTGGATGATGAAATTAATGAGGGATTTTGGTTGAGATACATGTTGAGTACATGGTTGAGACAAGTAGTTGATGAGTTGGCACATACATGAGGTGTATAGTTGATGATGTTGGTACATATTGATGAGTCATAGTTGATGAGTAGTTGACACATGTTTGGTACATAATTGGTACATGGTTGGATGCACTTGTTTATGGTACAAGCACCTTATAATGAGCAACTCCACCCTTTGCACAATGTTGATACTTAAATGCATCTAATCGTATTCTGTACTCTGCTGAAAGTGGATTTTTCAAAATGACATGTCTATCATTTCAAGTTAAGTCTTGGGATTTGTTTTGTACCCTTAGCGATTCATTATACAAAATTCCCGATTCTCTTATGAAACCCCTTATTCCTCAATTTAATTCACACAAGGGTTTTATTTCCTTGGTTTTAGCCCTGGTTCTTCCTGTTCTATGAAAACCTTCTTCTTACAGTGGCTTATGTTGCCTCCATGACTGCATGTATGAATCCACATGGCCCCTATTGTCCGTATCAAACCAAATGGATCACAAACCCTACTCTTGTATGACGACGTAAGGGAATACCTTAAGGGTCAAGGACGGCTTGAATTTCTTGAGAGATTTCACGGTTTCAACTTGAAAATAGCCCAGGAGTTTTCCCTCTCTTTTGATGGCTGCCGAGCCAAAGTAGGAGATGTTCAAAGTGAAGTCACTGAGGAATTTTTAAGCCAGGCAATAGGTCTTCCACTTAGCAGGAAAAAATGGTTTAAGAATACAAAATTGGAGGAGGTTCCATGGAGTTTGTTCTTTACCTCTCGGAAGATCCAGTGTTGTGATAAAGGTATGCCTATATCTCTGTTAAAACTAGGTGGCACGGTTTATTGGCAATCTTAAGATAGTTGATTACATGTGAGGGTCACTTTGGCCTCATTTTTCTGTATCACATAATATTGTTAATGAACTTCATCGATTTCCAGTTGAACATGCCTTTCTATTTATTGAGAAGTTTATATAAGATGGCCAAGAGGTATAAGAGATAGTGTTTGAATTCCAGTTTATTTCATCATGGGTTGATAAGGATTCTGTTAATCCATCATTTAAAATTGCAGGGTGATGATTGGGACACTTTCCTATCTCAAAATGGCTTTGATACATCCAGCCATGTAGAGGTTGATAAGCCCATGTTAGAAGAAACCCCAATCCCTTCCATTGATAGAATAGTCTCCTCATCCAAAGAACCCTGTGATAGGGTCACACTCAATGAGCCTATGTCCGAGCAATAAGATGATGACCGAAGAGCCTATGAATTTCATGACCACGAGCACTACGCCTTCCCTAACACCTTTGCAAAAACCGCAAATAGGCCCTTGCGCAAACTGTCTAAAAATGACTTGGATATAGGGTTTAAAAACAAAAGGGCAGTGAGATTAATTTCTAGGAGCCTAAAAAATAAATCAAAGTCTCATATGATCTCGATCAAAGTGATTGAGGTCCATGAGAGCTCCGATTCTGAGATCAAGAAGTTCTTGGCAAAAGAAGACCTAAGTTACCTCAAACTAGATCTCATCTAGACCTACGATTTTGTAGATAATCTGCCACCGTGCTTGAAGAATAGTGAAGGTTTTTGAGGGATCAAACTCAATAAATAAACCACAGACAACAGTGGTAGCATTCTGACACATGACCGTGGATATCCTCAAACAACTATTCTAGATCCACGGTGTGAGGTTTGCTTGTTTTGGATCGACAAATATTACACAGATATACCTTCCCTTTCAATTACAGATCAAAACCCTCACCACTCAGATCGAATCATTAATGAGTGAAAATCACAGACTAAAGTTCAGTGCTCAAAGGCAAGGGAAGCGCTTGAAAAGAAATAGAAATGTAATAATAAAGAATGTTGAGTGTGTTACAACAGTAGTTAACTCTGAGGTCTTATGAGTCAAATTTAGCATGCAGTTAAGAGGTAAAGGTTTGTTTGTTTATCTTAGTTGTGTTTTGTTTTAGATTTTCTATTAATATAAATTTAATTAGATTTCAGTTGTTTAAATTAAAACTAGCTACACAATCAGCTGATTCTGTAGCCAGTCTATTCTCATTCGATTTTTTGGAAATTATTGGTTAGAATAATATCTAAACTCCTTTATTTTCATTTTTCCTTTCAGGATATCATGTATTTGGTGGTGATCTGATGATATGGACCATTTCTGATCTTATTATCCATTTTTTTGGCTCATCTTTTGTAAACAGAAACAAACTTTTTATAGTTTTGAGAGATACAGTGTGATATGGAGTGGGTCTATTACCCTCTATTTTGTAATTAGTAAATCATTTTGAGATTTAATCTTATCCCACAAGATAAGATGTTTAGCTTGAGTGAACTCTTTAAATACTATATATTTGTGTAATGAAGGCATCCTAGCCTGGGGCAGAAGATGGATGATTAATTGACATACTTTAATGGAACAACAATACACATTTCAGCATTAGCTTCTTGTGGATGGTGTCTTCATTTAAGTTTTTTTTATCCTGATGTGATAATAGGTTTTGATAGATTTAGTCTTGATGATTTATTATGTTTTGGGATAATTCCTTTGTAAATGTTGTCCATAAGTGATGCTTCATATATTAACCGTGTGATCATCTATTCAGCTTCAATTACAGGATTTCTACTTAATTTTTGTTGAAAGATTAAATCATGTTATTGCTAACAAATTTTTCTTAATGTAATTTCTTGCAATCATAAGATCACAATAACTATTTGTATCACTCTTTCTGTTATTAAAATTCAACTGGCAACACAATTGTTCTGCATTTATTCAGAAATGATTTTAAGGTTCATTGTGGGTTTCCCTCCTAGACAAGGTGGTTAGATGTTCTCTGATCGTACAAATGTTTGGATGCATATCATTAGTTCTCTAACAAGTTAGCTCATTTATATTTTTCTGTTATTTTTTTATCACTGAAATTCAAACGTATGGTTTGGATTTTGACTATCCATACATTTCC
Source organism: Picea engelmannii (assembly GCA_009831015.1). Classification (NCBI taxonomy): domain Eukaryota; kingdom Viridiplantae; phylum Streptophyta; class Pinopsida; order Pinales; family Pinaceae; genus Picea; species Picea engelmannii. Next base: position 440,434 of record ML797993.1, on the reverse strand, counting down.
ATGTCATAGGATTTTATTTTATTAGTTTAAGAATTATGAAGGAAAAAAAGAAGTATTTTTATGTTCTTTCTTTATCTGCTTCCTAGAAGCGATCATTTTTCACATTAAGTTTCGTAAGTTTCGATTAAAACTTGTAATTGTATTTAATGTACATAAACAATATTTGTATATCGTCTGCCTAAGTACACCTATTACAGTTATATTAGAGTGTATGTACATATATATATATATATATATATATATATATATATATATATATATATATATATATATATATATATATATAGTATTTGGTAATTAGATAGTTATTTCTTTATTTTGTTTGTTTCTTCTAGGACTTTTAGATTGGCTAATGGAGCAATTAAACCCGTCAGAACGAGTCGTACCAAATGGCTTGGGTTATTTAGACAACCCCAGACTAGATTTGTTCTTCCAGTTGATGGAAGGTCATTTTCGCCCATCAAAAAATGGCGCTAGAAGGAGGGACGACTGGAAAGCTGGCCTTGTAGGAGCCTTTATTTTAAATGTATTCAATTTCCCCATGGCTCCCCAAATCACTATGTTAGAACATTCTTTCCACTTCTCATTACCCAATGTTCCCAACAAGACAGTCTCTCACTTGTCCAAACTCACCTTTAATGGTGGGGACAATGTATCTGCCAAAGACCATCTTAACAAGTTTTGGTGCAAATGCATCAAACATGACATTTCTGATTTAAAAGTTTTGTGCAGATTGTTTTCTTTTACTTTTAGGGGTCAGATTAAATAGTGGTTTGAGTCTTTTCCAGCATATCACTTTTTTGATTGGTTTCAATTTGTAGATGAATTTTTAGATGCTTTTGAAATCTATGATTACAATCAATTATGTGAAGAATTTCAGACTTTGCTAATCAATGGTGATTCATCTTCGGAAGACTTTTCGACAAGAATCCATCATGTTCTTTGTAAATTTMATCTTGATGACATGTCATTTGTATTAAATCACCTCTATGATGCTTTCRTCCCTTTCATCCAGTCATATTCAATTGCAATGAAGAACCAGTTACAAATCCTATCACTCAATTGCGAGAAGAATTTTGTTCACRGGATGAGAAGAATCCTTTCGAAAATTTTAAACAAGCAAGGGGGGTAGAATCTATTGACAAGGTTCTCACTGACAACCAAAATGGTTTTTCCTTTGAATCATTTCATTTTTATTCTTCGACCATCGTGGAAGAAGATTTGTTTCTAATTCAACGTGAATGTCCTCATTCTTGTAACTCATGCTCTAATCAATATTTAAATTCAGTTCTTGAAGAATCCTTAGATGACGAAAATAATCTTAAACATTTTAACATTCCTATGAAACTGATTAGAGATGAAGATATGCAATTGGAAGGAGAAAACTTAAACTTTCATCCTCAAATTGTACCTTATCCAAATGAAAGATTAGATGTTTTTCATGAAAATTTTGAATTATATTTCATATGGGAGGAAAACGTAGATGATCATATTGTGTTGAACAATTTATCACCAAAACTGAGTGAAAGTTTTAAAGAAAGTGAAGAGAAATGTCTTGAGAATACCATTGTTAAATATCATAGCTCAAGAGATTATTTTCATGTGTTTATTTCTGATTCCTTTTACTCATTTTATCCTGATCTCTTCTTAGATTCTAGTGGACTCGATACTTTACCCACAACTTCCTACTCTCTTCCGCCACAATCATATCCTTTCGATATGCCAATATTTGGTGAAATTAATTCCAAACATAACATTTATAAAGTCAGATTTGACGCTCTTTCACTTTCATCACTCACATGGGAAAAAGACATGTTGCGAGATGATTTTACACAGTTTATTTTCGAAAAAGACATTGCACTCTCTCTTACGGAGATCAAACATTCTACACTGCATATTCGTTCTTTGATTAGCTCGAATTTTAATGTATATGCTTTACATTTTGAAATGATCAATCTCATCAAAGGAAGCACTCAAACCAATAATCTAATTGATGTCATGAATCCTCTTATGAAGTGTTCCCCATTGATATATTCGTTTCATCAAAGTCATAGTTTGCATCCTCATTTTTATGACAAGATCTTAGGATGTCTTGAGTATTCGCATATAAAAAAAATTCATAATAAATATAAAGTTGTGCTTGCTTTGTTTTTACCTAAATATCTAGGAAGTAGGCATGACATATTTCTTTTAGATCCTCCACGTGAAGAAGTTAATGAATACTTAGAGAATTTCCAGGAGGATGGGGCACTTCAGCCTTGGATGATGGTTATGTTAGATCCCCATAATTACTTACACTCTTCAATGCCATTATGACTCATATCATGACAAAATTGCCGAATGGATCGAGGATTCATACAACAAGAATGTTCAAGGGAATGGTAAGATCACGCTTGCCTTGTTTTTAAATGATGGTGATAAAGGTGAGTATGATATATTTTTGTCATTTTTTGATATACTACCATTATTGTTGGTAATATATGATTTTGTTTCTACTGTAGGATTGGAGTTACTCTGATGGATACATTGGAAGCATGACTTCACATAATATTATGATTTGTTTAGTAGTTAGAGTAGTCTTAGGAGTAGGTTTCTTTTAATCTTTATTTCTCACTATTTCAAATTTGTAATAATGGAGTTAAAGAACATAAGTGGGTGCACCAAGAGAACAATAATATGACTGTTGTCAGGGAAGTCCACTTGGACACTTTTCTCTATTCTTTTCGTTGAGCATTTCTTTTCAAAAATGCAGTATCATCATGAAAATCTTAAATGAAAAGTGAAGAGATAAGTAAATCTGAACCGTAAATTCAACTGTAATCCAAGGTGCCATGAGTAGGACTACATTCATATCAATGAGGATATTTCTATTTTCTTTTAGCTCTCAAGAGGTATTTTTCCTGATAAATTCTAGATCCACCTTTGTACATAATTTTTCTGTTTTGATTTATTTTTGTTTTTTGTTTTTTGGTTCTTTTCATTTTGTTTTCTTTCACTTCTTTCTGGTTAAACCATGTCTGTATCATAGTTTAGTTCGAGGAGGGAAACCATAATGCCTCATCTTAAAACAACAGTCAAGGTCTGTCAGAGCATCAATTGCTGTAATTTTCCTGAAACACGGACTAGCTAAAGAAGTTTCTCTGTTCAGAATAGATTTCATGGTTTCACTTTACAATTATGAGCAAACACGACTATCATTAAAATCTCTTTACATTGTCCCTGCTTTTAGGAAAGCGACTCAAGGATGCCTTCCTATCCTCGAAAAATTAGTTACATCAGTAAACTATTTTCAGATCATGATGAAGGTTATCAAGCAAAAATTAAAAGTCTGGAAAATAACAAGTCTTGTAAAAACTGGAATTTTCAGTGTGATCTCGCTCTTATGAATATCTTTAAATTTATATCAGATTGTGAATAATTTCTCAAGAGTTGTGGGAAGTGTTTGTAAAACCACAGGGATAATGAGCAGGTCTGCTGGCAGCGGGTAAATGCATGCATGATGCCAAGACAACTTCATCAGGGTACTGAACAAGCCCGCTGGCAGCAAAGCAATGTTGGGTTCAAGAAAAATTCTCAGGTATAAATTTGGATATTGTTCATTAGAATCCTTCATGTTGAATTGAAATTTCTTGAACAGGATAGAGGCATCAGAGTGGTTTAATTGACATCCCGTCCGAGGCTGTGGATGCCTGCTGGAAGCAGTGGCCCTATCAGTAGTATCGGAGCCATTGAATTAAACATCATGGCTCTCATTTTTAAAAATTTGTCACCAGATTTCATTTTAACAGAAAGATGTCTAAAGATGGACCGTGTAATGATTGTTGAGATGTTTGATGTCCTTCAGTTGTTCTTCGATCTGCAACCATTCTAACAATCCTAACCTTAGCTCATCGGTGATATAGAGATAACTGCTTCTCCCAGCAAGTCACCATTGTTGACAACCCCACAATATTTTCACTTCTTAAACATATGAACATTGCTACCTTTGCTTAAATTTTGTAGCTACCTTTGCTTAAACATATGAACATTGCTACTTGAAAGATGAGTTTTGGGCTATAAAAATATTTTATTTTTCCTGGTTCTCGTTTTCATGCTTCGTTTGTGACTAAAAGCATGAACAAAGAATTAAAACTTGTGAATTTATTACATTTGAATTTAAGGCTTATTTCCCCTCGGAGAATAAATGATCATACAAACCTTTTTAAGAATGATATTTTTCTTTAAGGTTTATCTCATGTCAATAAATTATTTGTTTTAAAATTGCTCATCGTTATGAGGTTTACTCTAGACCTTTACATGATACACCAAGAATCTATTGATGTAAGGCTATGAGTTTGTTTCATGTATGATTCTTGGTAAATCCTCTCTATGGTTTCTATGCTGTGATTTTTCAAGCACCTTATAATGAGCAACTCCACCCTTTAAACAATGTTGATACTTAAATGCATTTGGTCATATTCCGTACTCTACTGATAGTGGATTTTTGAAAATGACATGTCCATGATTTCAAGTTAAGTCTCAGGATTTGTTCTGTACCCTCAATGATTCATTACACAAACCACCCGATTCTCTTATGAAACCCCTTATTCCTCCATTTAATTTGTACAAGGGTTTTATTTCCTTGGTTTTATCCCTGGTTCTTCCTGTTCTATGAAACCCTTCTTGCTTACAGTAGATTTTGTTGCCTCCGTGACTGCTTGTTTAAATCCACATGGCCCCTGTTGTCCATATGGAACCAAATGGCTCGCAAACCCTACTCCTGTATGAAKATGCAAGGGAAKACCTTAAGGGTCAAGGCYGACTCAAATTTCTTGAGAGATTTCAAGGTTTYGACTTGCAAACAACGCATGAKTTTTCCCTCTCTTTTGATGGTTGTCGAGCCAAAGTAGGATATGTTCAAGTCRAATTCACCGAGGAATTTTTAAGCCAGGCAATATGTCTTCCACTTAGYAGGAAAAAATGGTTTATGTTGGAGTTACTTCACACACACCTAGGATTTATTTTTCCTAAGGTTATTCCTTGTTTATTAGTCATAATTAGTCATTATCCAGTCTCCTATATTTTAGGGGAGAATATTCCACCTGGAGAATATTCTCTTTCAATTGACACTTCAGTTTGACTAGTTGAGTTAAGTTTAGATGTTGCATTGGTTTTGTCACCATGCAACATTGGGATCATCACCAACTCACTACTCTTTGTTCAGTCAGTTAACTGAAGACTAGTTGTCTAGTTAACTCAACTAGGTGGTAGTTCACTCTCGTAACTTCCTAAGCGACTAGACTAGGTGGCAGTTTAATCTTGTAATTGTTGGTGTGTGTCCAGATCAATCTAGACCACCACTATGGCTTATTATTTACTCATGTATCCTATATCTATTGTAAATTATTCACTCTTTTGAGTGTGGAATACGGTTGATGAGAATTGTTTCATTATTTCTATCTTGCTTCTTCTTTCTCAATTTCTCTCTGCAAATGTGTGTAGCATTTTCTAGCTAGATCTATTTTATGCAGGTTCAAAAAATTTACATGGTATCAGAGCCAATGGACTGCTAAGCAAAAGATACACCAAATTATTTTTCTAGGTACAAAAGATTGAAGACAACAAAAGATGGATTATTCGCCGGAAATACTTCTCACACCTCATAACTATTTGGAATGGAAGACAAAAATTCTTCTTCATATTAGATGTAGAGGCTTATACCAAATAACTGTGGCAATGGAAGTAGATCCTGATTCTGTCAATGAGAAAAATGACTTTCTCAATAGACAGGATATGGCCATAGGAAGTATCGGCATGTCTGTTTCTCCCGAACTTTTCCATCAAGTATATGAAGAATCTAAAGGATTAACTCCAAATGAATTATGGACCATATTGGAGGTTCTATTTTAGAATAAATAATATTGTGAATATTTCACGCAAGAGGTCGAACAAATAGAGCCAGAAGAGAAGCCATCAGAAGATCAAGCCACTTATTATGAAGAGTCTTCTACAAACGTTCTTGCAGAAATTTGTATTCCATTAATTGAAGATGATGTCTACTCCATTTTAGATTTGTTTTCTGAAATTCATGTGGAATATATATGGCATGCATCTCAGGAGTCACATGCAGACACTTTTGCATGCACCATGCATGCATCTCAGAAGTCAAAAAGGGAGCCTCACAAATCAGACTCAATTCTAATATTTTATGAGAACTATTTTCAGAAACAAATTGGATATTTGAATTCCTCTCGGAAAAATATCCAATTTCAAAAAAACAATTGTCCGAAATGGAGTCCGGAAAGTGAAGTTATGATCGTTTCAAAATCAACAAAATTTCAACATTTTTCTGGAAACGGCCGCACGGTTTTCAAAATTTCATCCAAAATTTATTTGGATATTATTCATTACAAGAAGATAAAGTGTATATGTGTGGAGATATCAATGATGCATATACTTCATTAGATCCATGCAGACATCTACATCTTCAACAAAATCTTCAAAGAACACAAACTTGCACAGTTGCGAGGTCTTCTTGGAGTGAACGACATGGTTGCTTAGAAGTTGCCTTTTGTTCCTTATTATTTTTTATTTTATGCATTGTAATTTGAGGGGGGAGTTTGTTCCCATGAGGTTTTCCCACTTTCCTCGTTTATTTCAATGTATCTTTTGTATTTGGATACCTAACATGGCCTCATAGTCGGGACCCATTCTTTATTTTCACCATAGTGATGTTCAGGGGGGTGTTGGAGTTACTTCACACACACCTAGGATTCATTTTTCCTAAGGTTATTCCTTGTTTATTAGTCATAATTAGTCATTATCCAGTATCCTACATTTTAGGGGAGAATATTCCACCTGGAGAATATTCTCTTACAGTTGACACTTTAGTTTGACTAGTTGAGTTAAGTTTAGATGTTGCATTGGTTTTTTCACCATGCAACATTGGGATAATCACCAACTCACTACTCTTTGTTCAGTCAATTAACTGAAGACTAGTTGACTAGTTAACTCAACTAGGTGGCAGTTCACTCCCGTAACTGCCTGAGAGACTAGACTAGGTGGCAGTTTACTCTTGTAGTTGTTGGTCTGTGTCCAGATCAATCTAGACCACCACTATGGCTTATCAGTTACTCATGTATCCTATATCTATTGTAAATTATTCACTCTTTTGAGTGTGGAATATGGTTAATGAGAATTCTTCCATTCTTTCTATCTTGCTTCTTCTTTCTCAATTTCTCTCTGCAAATGTGTGTATTATTTTCTAGCTAGATCTATTCTATGCAGGTTCAACACATTTACAATTTAAGAATACCAAATTGGAGGAGGTGCCATGAAGTTTTTTCTTTACCTCTCGGAAGATCCAGTGCTCTGATAAAGGTATGTCTATATCTCTGTTAAAAACTAGGTGTCACAGTTTATTGGCAATATTGAGATAGTTATTTACATGTGAGGGTTGCTTTGGCCTCATTTTTTTGTATCACATAAGACTATTAATGAAATTCATCGGTTTCCAGTTGAACATGCCTTTCTATTTATTGAGACGTTTATATAAGATGGCCAAGAGGTATAAGAGACAGTGTTTGAATTCTAGTTTATTTCATCATGGGTTGATAAGGATGTTGTTAGTCCATCATTTAAAATTGCAAGGCGACGATTGGTACAGTTTCCTATCTCGAAATGGTTTTGATACACCCAGCCTTGTAGAGGTTGATAAGCCCATGTTAGAAGAAACCCAAATCCCTTCAATTGACAGAACAATCTCCTCATCCAAAGAACCCTGTGATAGGTCCGCGCTCGATGAGCCTATGTCTGAGCAACAAGATGTTGACCCAAGAGCCTCTGAATTTCGTGACCACGAGAAGTATGCCTTCCCTAACACCGTTGCAAAAACCGCAAACAGACCCTCACGCAAACTGTCTAAAAATGACTCAGATTTAGGGTTTAAAAACAAAAGGGTGGGGAGATTAATTTCTAGGACCCTATGAAATAAATCAAAGTCTCATATGAGATCGATCAAAGTGATCAAGGTCCATGAGAGATATGATTCTGAGATCGATAAGTTCTTGGTAAAAGAAGACCTAAGTTACCTCAAACCAGATCTCAGGCAGACCTACGATTTCATAGACAATATACCACCGTTCCTGAAGCATAGCGAAGGTTTTCCAGGGATCAAACTTGGTAAAGAACCCATAGACAACAGTGGTATCATTTTGACACATGACCATGGATATCCTCAAACAACTGTTCCAGATCCACGGTGTGAGGTTTGTTTGTTTTGGATCGACAAATATTACATAGATATACCTTCCCTTCAATTGAAGATCAAAACCCTCACTACTCAGATCGACTCATTAATGAGTGAAAATCACATACTAAAGTTCAATTCTCAAAGGAAAGGGAAGTTCTTGAAAATAACTGGAAACATAATAATAAAGAATGTTGAGTGTGTTACAACAATAGTTAACTCTGAGGTCTCATGAGTCAAATTTAGCATGCAATTAAGAGGTAAATATTCGTTTGTTTATCTTAGTTGTTTTTTTATTTAGATTTTCTATTAATATAGATTTAATCAGATTTATGTTGTTTAAAATAAAACTAGCTACAAAATCAGTTGATTTTGTAGCCAATCTATTCTCATTTGGATTTTTGGAAATTATTGGTTAGAATAATATCTAAACTCCTTTATTTTCGTTTTCCTTTCAGGATATCGTGTAGCTGGTGTTGATACGATGATATGGACCATTTCTTAGCTTATTATCCATTTATTTGGCTCATCTTTTGTAAATAGAAACAAGCTTTTTATAGTTTTGAGAGATACAATGTGATATGGAGTGGTTCTATTACCCTCTATTTTGTAATTAGTAAATCATTTTGAGATTTAATATTATCCCACAAGATAAGATGTTTATATTGAATGAACTCTTTAAATACTATATATTTGTGTAATGAAGGAATCCTAGCCTGGGGCAGAAGATGGATGATTAATTTACAAACTTTAATGGAACAATAATACACATTTCGACTTTAGCTTCTTGTGGATGGTGTCTTCATTTAAGTTTTGTTTATCCTAATGTGATAATAGGTTTTGATAGCTTTAGTCTTCATGATTTATTATGTTTTGGGATAATTCCTTTATAAATGTTGTCCATAAGTGATGCTTCAGATATTAATCGTGTGATCATCTATTCATATTCAATTAAAGGATTTCTCCTTAATTTTTGTTGAAAGATTAAATGCAATTTTATTGCTAACAGATTTTTATTAATGTAATTGCTTGCAATCATAATATCACAGTAACTATTTGTATCACTCTTTCTGTTATTAAAATTCAACTGCCAACACAATTGTTCTACATTTATTCAGAATAGATTTAAGGTTCATTGCAGGTTTCCCTCCTGGACAAGGTGGTTAGATGTTCTCTGATCGTATAGATGTTTGGATGCATATCAGTAATTCGCTAACATGTTAGCTCATTTATATTTTTTTGTTATTTGTTTATCACTGAAATTCAAACATATGGTTTGGATTTTGACTATCCATACATTTATGTTTCATATCATTTTCTTTTATTAGTTTAAGATTTATAAAGGAAAAACAAAAAAGTATTTTTATGTGCTTTCTTTATCTGCTTCCTAGAAGCGATCATTTTTCACATTGATTTTCGTAAGTTTCGATTAAAACTTGCAATCGTATTTAATGTACATAAACAAGATTTGTATATTGTCTGCCTAAGTACACCTATTACAGTTATATTAGAGTGTATGAACATATAGATATATATTATTTGGTAATTAGATAGTTATTTATTTCTTTTGTTTGTTTCTTCTAGGACTTTTAGATTGGCTAATGGAGCCATTAAACCTATCAGAATGAGTCATACCAAATGGCTTGGGTTATTTAGACAACCCTGTACCATACTTGTTCTTCCAGTTGACGGACGATGATTTTCTCCCATCAACAAATGGTGCTAGAAGGAGGGCCGACTGGAAAGTTGGCCTTGTAGGAGCCTTTATTTTAAATGTATTCAATTTCCCCATGGCTCCCCAAATCACTATGTTGGAACATTCTTTCCACTTCTAATTACTCGATGTTCCCAATGAGATAGTCTCTCGCTTGTCCAAACTCACCTTTAATGGTGGGGGAAGTGTATCTGCCAAAGACCACCTTAACAAGTTTTGGTGCAAATGCATCAAACATGACATTTTTGATTTAAAAGTTTTGTTCAGAATGTTTGCTTTTACTTTTAGGGGTCGGATTAAACATTGGTTTGAGTCTTTTCCAGCATATCACATTTTTTATTAGTTTCAATTTGTAGATGAATTTTTAGATTCTCTTGAAATCTATGATTACAATCAATTATGTGAAGAATTTCAGACTTTGCTAATCAATGGTGATTCATCTTCGGAAGACTTTTCGACAAGAATCCATCATGTTCTCTGTAACTTTAATCTCGATGACATGTCATTTATATTAAATCTCCTCTATGATTCTTGTGTCCCTTTCATCCGGTCATATTCAATCGTGAATGACGAACCAGTTACAAATCCTATCACTCAATTACGAGAAGAATTTTGTTCATAGGAAGAGAAGAATCCTTCAAAAAATTTTGAACAAGAAAGGGGGGTAGAATCTATTGACAAGGTTCTCACTGACAACCAAAATGGTTTTTCCTCTGAATCATTGTATTTTTAGTCTTCGACCATTGTGGAAGAAGATTCATTTATGGTTCAAGGTGAATGTCCTCATTCTTGTAACTCATGCTCTAATCAATATTTAAATTTAGTTCTTGAAGAATCCTTAGATGAAGAAAATAATCTTAAACATTCTAACACTCCTATGAAACTAATTAGAGTTGAAGATATGCAATTGGAAGGAGAAAACTTAAACTTTCATCCTCAAATCATACCTTATCCACATGAAAGATCAGATGTTTTTCATGAAAATTTTTAATTATCTATCACACGGGAGGAAAACCTAGATGATCATATTATGTTGAAGAATTTATCACCAAAGCAGAGTGAAAGTTTTAAAGAAAGTGAAGAGAAATGTCTTGAGAATACCATTGTTAAATATCATAGCTCAAGAGATTCTTTTCATGTGGTTATTTCTGATTCCTTTTACTCCTTTTATCCTGATCTCTTCTTAGATTCTAGTGGACTCGATACTTTACCCAAAACATCCTACTCTTTTCCGCCACAATCATATCCTTTAGATATGCCAAGATTTGGTGAAATTAATTCCAAACATAACATTTATAAATTCGGATTTGGTGCTCTTTCACTTTCATCACTTACATGGGAAAAAGACACATTGTGAGATGATTTTACACAATTTATTTTCGAAAAAGATATTGCAATCTCTCTTACGGAGATCAAACATTCTACACTGCATATTCATTCTTTGATTAGCTCGAATTTTAATGCATATGCTTCACATTTTGAAATGATCAATCTCATCAAAGGAAGAATTCAAACCAATAATCTAATTGATGTCACAAATCCTATTATGAAGTTTTCCCCATTGATATATTCGTTTCATCAAAGTCATAGTTTGCATCCTCATTTTTATGACAGGATCTTAGGATGTCTTGAATATTCGCATATAAAAAAATTTCATAATAAATATAAAGTTGTGCTTGCTTTGTTTTTACCTAAATATCTAGTAAGTAGGAATGACATGATTCTTTTAGATCCTCCACGTGAATAAGTTAATGAACACTTAGAGAATTGCCAGGAGGATGGGGCACTTTAGCCTTGGATAATGGTTATGTCAGGTCCCCATAATCTTGACAAATTTTCCAAACTTACTTACACTCTTCAATGCCATTATAGCTCATATCACGACAAAATTGCCAAATGGATTGAGGATTCATACAACAAGAATGTTCAAGGGAATGGTAAGATCATGCTTGCCTTGTTTTTAAATGATGATGATAAAGGTGAGTATGATATATTTTTGTCATTTTTCGATATAGTACCATTCTTGTTGGTAATATATGATTTTGTTTCTACTGTAGGATTGGAGTTACTTTGATGGCTATATTGGAAGCATGACTTCACATAATATTATGATTTGTTTAGTAGTTAGAGTAGTCTTAGGAGTAGGTTTCTTTTAGGCTTTATTTCTCATTGTTTCTCTTTGTAATAATGCAGTTAAAGAACATAAGTGGGTGCACCAAGAGAACCATAATATGACTGTTTTCAGGGAAGTCCACTTTGACCCTTTTCTCTCTTCTTTTCGTTGAGCATTTCTTTTCAAAAATGAAGTATCATCATGAAAATATTAAATTAAAAGTAAAGAGATAAGTAAATTTGAACAATAAATTCAACCCTAATCCAAGGTGCCATGAGTAGGACTGCATTCATATCAATGAGGATCTTTCTATTTTCTTTTATCTCTCAAGAGGTATTTTTCCTGATAAATTCCAGATCCACCTTTGCACATAATTTTTTATTTATTTATTTTTGTTTTCTGGTTCTTGGTTCTTTTCATTTTGTTTTCTTTCGCTGCTTTCTAGTTAAACCATGCCTATATCATAGTTTAGTTCAAGGAGGGAAACCAAAATGCCTCATCTTAAAACAACAGTCAAGGTCTGTCAGAGCATCAATTGTTGTAGTTTTCTTGAAACGCGAACTAGATAAAGAAGTTTCTCTGTTCAGAATAGATTTCATGGTTTCACTTTACAATTATGAGCAGACACGACTATCATTAAAATATCTTTACACTATCCCTGCTTTTAGGAAAGCGACTCAAGGATGCCTTCCTGTCCTCGAAAAATTAGTTTCATCAATAAAATATTTTCAGATCATGATGAAGGTTATCAAGAAAAAATCGAAAGTCTGGAAAATAACAAGTCTTGTAAAAACTAGAATTTTCAGTGTCACCCCGCTCTTATGAATGTCTTTAAATTTATATCAGATTGTGAATAATTTCTCAAGAGTTGTGGGAAGTGTTTGTAAACCTGTCGGGACACTGAACAGGTCTGCTGGTAGTGGGTAAATGCATGCATGATTCCAAGACAACTTCGTCGGGGTACTAAACAGGCCCACTGGTAGCTAAGCAATGTCAGGTTCAGGAAAAATTCTCAGGTATAAATTTGGATATTGGTCATAAGAATCCTTCATGTTGAATTGAAATTTCTTGGAAAGGATAGAGGCGTTAGAGTGGTTTAATTTACATCCCTTCTGAGGCTATGGATGCCTGCTGGAAGTAGTGGCCCTATCAGTAGTATCAGAGCCATTGACTTAAACATCGTGGCTCTCATTTTTAAAAATTTGTCACCATATTTCATTTTAACAGAAAGATGTCTAAACATGGACCGTGTAATGATTGTTGAGATTCTTGATGTCCTCCAGTTGTACTTCAATCTGCTATCATTCTAACAATCCTAACCTGATATCGTCAGTCATACAAAGATAACTGCTTCTCTCAGCAAGTCACCATTGTTGGCAGCCCCACAATATTGTCACTTCTTAAAGAAACGAATAATAAATTTTGTAGCTTCCTCCGCTTAAACATATGAACATTGCTACTTAAAATATGAGTTTGGGGCTATAAAAAGCTTTTATTTTTCTTGGTTCTTGTTTTCACGTTTCGTTCATGACTGAAAGCATGAACGAAGCCTTGAAACTTGTGAATTTATTGCATTTGAATTTAAGGCTTATTTCCCCTAGGAGAATAAATGATCATACAAACCTTTTTAACAATTATATTTTTCTTTAACGCCTATCTCATGTCAATAAATTAGTTGTTTTAAAATTTCTCAGTATTATGAGGTTTACTCTAGACCTTTAAATGATACACCAAGAATCAATTGATGTTAGGCTATGAGTTTGTTTCATGTATAATTGTTGGTAAATCCTCTCTATGGTTGTTATGTTGTGATTTGTCAAGCACCTTATAATGAAAAACTCCACCCTTTGCACAATATTGATACTTAAATGCATTTGGTCGTATTTTGTACTCTGTTGATAGTGGATTTTTGAAAACAACATGTCCATCATTTCAAGTTAAGTCTTGGACTTTGTTCTATACCCTCAGTGATTCATTACAAAAAACGCCCGATTCTCTTATGAAACCCCTTAGTCCTCCACTTATTCACACAAGGGTTTTATTTTCTTGGTTTCATCCCTGGTTCTTCCTTTTCTATGAAACCCTTCTTGCTTATAGTGACTTTTGTTGCCTCCGTGACTACTTGTCTGAATCCACATGGCCCCTGTTGTCCATATCGAACCAAATGGCTTGCAAACCCTTCTCCTGTATGACGATGCAAGGGAAGAACTTAAGGATCAAGGATGGCTCAAATTTTTTGAGAGATTTCAAGTTTTCAACTTGCAAACGACCCAGGAGTTTTCCCTCTCTTTTGATGGTTACCGAGCCAAAGTAGGAGATTTTCAAATTGAAGTCACTGAGGAATTTTTAAGCCAGGGAAAATGTCTTCCACTTAGTGGGAAAAAATGTTTTAAGAATACCAAATTGGAGGAGGTGTCATGGAGTTTGCTCTTTACCTCTCGGAAGATCCAATGTTTTGATAAATGTATGCCTATATCTCTGTTAAAAGCTAGGTGGCACAGTTTATTGGCAATATTGAGACAGTTCATTACATGCGAGGGTCACTTTGTCCTCATTTTTATGTATCACATAAGACTGTTAATGAACTTCATCGGTTTCCAGTTGATCATGCCTTTCTATTTATTGCGAATTTTATATAAGATGGCCAAGAGGTATAAGAGACATTGTTTTAATTCCAGTTTATTTCATCATGGGTTGATACAGATGTTGTTTGTCCATCATTTAAAATTGTAGGGAGATGATTGGGACACTTTCCTATCTTGAAATGGCTTTGATACATCCATCCCCATAGAGGTTGATAAGCCCATGTTAGAAGAAACCCCAATCCCTTCCATTGACAAAACAGTCTCCTCATCCAAAGAACCCTGTGATAGGGTTGCACTCGATGAGCCTATGTCTGAGAAATAAGATGCTGACCCAAGAGCCTCTGAATTTCATGACCATGAGAAGTACGCCTTCCCTAACACCTTTACAAAAACCGCAAACAGGCCCTCACACAAAATGTCTCAAAATGACTCGGATATAGGGTTTAAAAACAAAATGGCAGGGAGATTAATTTCTAGGAGCCTACGAAATAAATCAAAGTCTCATATGAGATCGATCAAAATGATCTAGGTCCATGAGAGCTCTGATCCTGAGATCGAGAAGTTCTTGGAGAAAGAAGACCTAAGTTACCTCAAACCAGATCTCAGCCATACCTACGATTTCGTAGACAATCTTCCACCATGCCTGAAGCATAGCAAAGGTTTTCTAGGGATCAAACTCGGTAAAGAAGACACAGACAAAAGTGGTAGCATTCTGACACATGGCCTTTGATATCCTCTAACAAATGTTCCAGATCCACAGTGTGAGGTTTGTTTGTTTTGGATTGAAAAATTTACATAGATATACCTTCCCTTCAATTGCAGATCAAAACCCTCACCACTCAGATCGACTCATTAATGAGTGAAAATCACAGACTAAAGTTTAGTGCTCAAAGGCAAGGGAAGCTCTTGAAAAGAACTGGAAACGTAATAATAAAGAATGTTGAGTGTGTTACAACAGTAGTTAACTCTGAGGTCTTATGAGTCAAATTTAGCATGCAGTTAAGAAGTAAATATTTGTTTGTTTATCTTAGTTGTGTTTTTATTTATAATTTCTATTAATATAGATTTAATTAGATTTTTGTTGTTTAAAATAAAACTAGCTATAGAATCAGTTGATTCTGTAGAGAGCTTATTCTCATTCGAATTTTTGGAAATTATTGGTTAGAATAATATCTAAACTCCTTTATGTTCATTTTTCCTTTCAGGATATCATGTAGCTAGTGGTGATCTGATGATATGGACCATTTCTGAGCTTATTAGCCATTTCTTTGGCTCATCTTTTGTAAACAGAAACAATCTTTTTATAGTTTTGAGAGATACAGTGTGATATGGAGTGGTTCTATTACCCTCTATTTTGTAATTAGTAAATCATTTTGAGATTTAATATTATCCCACAAGATAATATGTTTAGCTTGACTGAACTCTTTAAATACTAGATATTTTTGTAATGAAGGCATCCTATCCTGGGGCAGAAGATGGATGATTAATTTATAGACTTTAATGGAACAACAATACACATTTTGGCTTTAGCTTCTTGTGGATGGTGTCTTGATTTAAGTTTTGTTTATCCTGATGTGATAATAGGTTTTGATAGCTTTAGTCTTCATGATTTATTGTGTTTTGGGATAATTCCTTTATAAATGTTGTCCATAAGTGATGCTTCATATATTAACCGTGTGATCATCTATTCAGCTTCAATTACAGGATTTCTCCTTAATTTTTGTTGAAAGATTAAATGCAATGTTATTTCTAACAGATTTTTCTTAATGTAATTGATTGCAATCATAAGATCACAGTAACTATTTGTATCACTCTTTCTGTTATTAAAATTCAACTACCAACACAATTGTTCTGCATTTATTTAGAACAGATTTAAGGTTCATTCCAGGTTTCCCTCCTGGACAAGGTGGTTAGATGTTCTCTGATCATATAGATGTTTGGATGCATATCATTAGTTCGCTAACAGGTTAGGTCATTTATATTTTTCTATTATTTTTTTATCACTGAAATTCTAACATATGGTTTGGCTTTTGACTATCCATACATTTCCATTTCATTTCATTTTCTTTTATTAGTTTAAGATTTATAAATGAAATACGAAAATGTATTTTTATGTTCTTTCTTTATCTGCTTCCTATAAGCGATCATTTTTCACATTGATTTTTGTAAGTTTCGATTAAAACTTGCAATTGTATTTAATGTACATAAACAAGATTTGTATATCCTCTGCCTAAGTACACCTATTACAGTTATATTAGAGTGTATGTACATATAGATATATAGTATTTGGTAATTAGATAGTTATTTCTTTCTTTTGTTTGTTTCTTCTAGGACTTTTAGATTGGCTAATGGAGCCATTAAACCCGTCAGAACGAGTCATACCAAACAGATTGGGTTATTTAGACAACCCCAAACTAGATTCGTTCTTCCAGTTAACGGACGGTCATTTTCTCCCGTCAACAAGACTTTAAAGGGAGAATGGAAGGAAGGATTAGTGAATAGGAGCCGACTGAAGTTTTACTCTGACAACCAGCTGCATCGCAACTCTAAGTAAAAGCATAAGAAAAAGGTTCAAGGTACCAGGTGCAGTTGAAATTGTGTACCAGAAACAGAAAAGACAGTCTCCACAAGGAAGGAGAGGAAGCATAGAGCAGAAATAAAAAGTTGCACTGCGCAGTATGAAGTCAAAGTAAAACATAAGAATTAGATCTGAAGTGCCTCGGGATGAATCACAGGTGATTTTTGGGGGCCTATTGACCCTTGGTTAGGGAAGCAAGCAAAGAACAAGGGAGAAAAATCACAATGAGAACTTCGCGGAAGACACAATGACTGTTACTGGTTCAAAGTGAGAAAAAGAGAAGAAAAGATAGAGTGAAGCTTGAGAAAGCAAGCCATTGGACGAGGAGATCGAGAATGACAGGTCAACAAGGAAGAAGGACCGTGGATGACTCAGCAAGTAGAAAAATCCACCATTAGATGATTTGATGCACCGCACGAGAAGGAAGGAAAGAGATTTTGGCGAAGCCCTAAAAATGTGGGTCAAGTTGACCTAGGGTTTTAAACACCTAGGGTTTTGGTATCTAGGATTTTGACACCTAGGTTTCGGCCTAAGGATGTTGGTGAGTGATTGTAATGTATAAATAGGAACCTACATAATGGAAGAGGGTTCGTTCAAGTTCAAGGTTGTTGGATCTAGTTGTATTGTTTGATATGAGTGATTATTGTTGAGAGAGAGAATCACTGAGTGAAGAGCCTTCTGGTATTGTAAGTTCTTCAGCTGGGTGCGAAGGTCAACCCTGCAGTTGGGTGCACAGGGAGGGGAGAGACAGAGATAAGAGAGAATATCTGTTGGTTAAGAGAACAGATCAGAATGGTATGCTTTCATCTTAATATATCATAAACCACAATTCTGTGGACGTATCCCTAGAGAGAGGGTGAACCACGTCTATCTTTCTTGTGTGTGCGGTTGATGTTGTGTTATTTTTCCTTCATATATTGTTATTGCATTACTGTGGTAGATTGGATAGATGTATGGAATATATCTAAGATGATAAGTGATATATGTATGATGTATTGTTCTATTATTGGATCCACTTGATATTTCCCTTGGTTGTAGACATTTCTGTCCTGCAACCCCCCCATAGTTTCTTCGGGTGAGAATGCATCTGCTTCATAGGTGTAGCCGAAAGGGTTAGTAGTTAGGGATTATTGGTGTGCTCTTGGAGCTGAACCCTAGGTCTACTCTTGTGCCAACAGTAATCCCAATATAAGTCCTCTATATGCGTTCCTCCACTACAATTGGTCTGACTTTGGAGGGATTATCTTTGCTACCTTTCCGCATGTGACCTCATGTTTATCCCCTATGTTAGAGGGGGTTCCCAGATAGTTTCCATGTTACTGGAATTTTTCACTCCCTAGCACAAACTCCTATGTTTGTTTTATAGACTTGAAGAGTTTCCTCTCCCACTTAAATCAAGGCTCTAGCCTAATCTAGTTAATGGACCCTACAAACACAAAGTCTGATTAATTTTAATTAAGCATTAATTTTAAGTGGTTTATCTTAAGTCAAAGGAACGAAAATGAAACTGATGGTGTTTTTTAAGAGATGAAAGAGAAGAACAAATGTTGGAAACAAAATTACTTATTTTTCAACAAACAAAGATTTGTAAATTGAACACTCTTTAACTGACTTTTTTAACTAACTTTTCTCTCTAAGATCTTTTAAAAGAAAAAATCAAAATTGAATTTCTCTCGACTATGAGCTACTTAAAGTCCTAAGTATTCAGTAAAGAACTTAAGAAATCACTCTTCATCCTGAAGAAACAACTAACCTAACTACTTAACCAAACAAGAAACTAAAAACATTTTTTTATATGCACCAAAATAAGAAACTTGAAAATGATTTCTTTTATTTTCTTATAAATCAAGTAAAAAGGGAAAAGTAAAGACAAGACGAGACCAAAAACCAACTTCTGGTATACTGCGGCGTGTAGAGAGTTACTAACAATACTAAACACGTTAATCATAAAAACTCACAAAACTTGTCTCAAACCCTAATCAAGAAAACACAAGAAAACTTAATAAAGAAAAAGATAACTGCTATCAGACCTAGGACAAAGACTGTACGAAACAGAGACTAGGGATAAATCAAGAAAACCCCTGAGAAAAATGGCTTCATTCAGGGAAGGAGATGACTACCTCTTCTTTAAAAAAATATTTCTTGACACGGGCATGCAACTGATACGTCAGCAACCTGCGTATGTACGCAGGCTTTCCAAAGATAGGGCCCGTATGTATGCGTGCAGACCCACTGTAGGCCGCGTACACCACTGTGAATTCTCTAAAAATAAAAATTAATAGTCAAGCATAGGTAGGGAGCACTGGTATGGAAGACCAGAATCCCTTAAAGACACAGAAACTTACTGAAACTCAAAAAACAGTATGGTCACCAATTATGTTATAGTGGGATAACCCCCCTACGAACTACATTGGGGTTCTAAAGTGCAGGCAGAGCTAACCATCTAAAGTCCCCTACTTTTAACAACTATCCCGACAATACCCCACATTCATATATAAAGTACAAAGTATAGGGATCTGGTAGTCTTACCTTGAACTCCACATCCAGTGTCGATCCCAATGCATTTGGTCGCTTCTCAACTACAAATCTCCTCCCAAGGCTTACCTGCATTCACCAAAAGACAAACAAGAAATTGCGAGAAATCATTCTATATATGGATTAATGGGTTAGATGTCATAACAAAATGTAAATTATACATAGAGATAAAACACATCATATGGCGGGACAACAAAAGTACTTCTTTATATTAATCTCATTATGTCACTTACAAAATGAGATCGATGACTACTCCTCGAACCTGGTCCTAGGATCCTCTTCACCAAGCTCCAACTGCTTCCACGTATCCTTCTTCTCTCACACCTCTCTCTAGAGAATAGGCATAGGCTTATGGATGAGGAAAAAGGGAAAGAATTAGGAATTATGGCTCAAACTCACAATGTGGATGCAAATTCTTGGGGCAAGGGGGGATTAGGAAATGGGTAGAGTTTCACTAATTTCATTGTTCTCCCTAGAATGGGACCCCAACACCTTCTTTTATATGCCAAAAAGGTAGTTATTCGGTTGGGTGACGAGCTATGGGTGATCAATTGGTTATTTAACTACCCAAAAGCCTGTATTCCCTTGCAACTTTTTATTTTTTACAACTTTTGTGGGTATACGTGGGTTGTAATGGTACATCTAGTGTAGCTACATGGGCAGTATTGATGCAACTAGCATACATACTTAGGAAGTAGTGGTGCAGGGTGTGTACATCTTCAAAATTTTGGTTTTTAAGAAGAGCTATTCAATATTGGCTTGGAAAAAATAGTAAGTAAGATGGCCTACTGTTAGGTATGCATGTCTATTGAAAATTAGGGTTATAACACTTGCTGACATGGTATGTTGATCAAAATCCATGATCGAACAATCCTCATTATGTCCTCCAAATTCAAAGGTCCTTATTCACTTCAGAATTTTGGGATCCGGGTATTTCAAATAT
The DNA here is from genome assembly GCA_009831015.1 of Picea engelmannii. Lineage (NCBI taxonomy): Eukaryota > Viridiplantae > Streptophyta > Pinopsida > Pinales > Pinaceae > Picea > Picea engelmannii. Next base: position 419,739 of record ML797993.1, on the reverse strand, counting down.
CAAAATGACGGAGCGTAACCTCCTCGCAAATTTAGATCCGAACTAAATTTTGTTCATCGATCATGACTTGGATCGATGGCTCAATCTGTCAATGTTATCGCTCTTCTATATTATCCTTTCCTTCCACTTTGAAATGATTTGACAGCTGACATAAATTCACATTTCAGGGATTTCGAATCTCAGACTTTCCTAAGCGTAAACGCCTTGCTACTTTAAACCGGAAACAAATGTTTTTCATTCGATCTGGATCTTGGATCGACAGCTCGAGATTTTTGCGATGCTTCTTTGCTAACTTATCCTATCCTTCCACTCAAAATTGATCCAACGGTTGTGTATATTTCTCAAAGAAGATCAATGATCGACGATGATTGTGGAACTACAACTTGCAAGTGATTTAACTCGACACCCAAATTCAGTAATTTGAAGTTGTGAGTTGTTTGGTGAGTCGAACATAATTGGCGATCTTCGAAGCTATAATATCATATGGTCTTGACTAATTGCGGGATTGGAACTAGCATGATATTTAATTCTCCATTTGATATCCACAATTCATCCTTGTCATTGATATGGCGATTGCGCATCTGACGATCATGATTTAATATGAATTAATTTGATCGTTTGTTGGATCAACCGTAGTCATATATATTTGAGTCTATGAGATCTAACAATCTATACCAATTACGGGATTAGAACTAGCGAGTTCTTTAATTGTTCTTTCTCTCCCCGCAATTTATCCATGTCGTTGATCTAGCTTGCAGGTCTGACGGTCATGATCCTCGAGCCCACGGTCACTCATATGACCAATGCTCATTACTTGGACGATCAACACCATCAATTTCATTGATTGGATGGTTGTTCAGTCTTATAACCTTTTCCTTTGCAATAGTCGGTTTCTCAATATTTCCATCGATCCCAACAACTTCTGCAATGTTCTTCTTCCTTCTGATCTTTGATCTTCATTTGCTAACCCTCCTGAGATTTTATCATAAGAACATTGTTGATCCTATCGTGATCAGCAATAATCACAAATTTCTTCAGCCTATCTTTGCATTTACTAACATACTGCATTTTCCCTTCCGAGCTTTTGATATCTGCATACTATTCGACATCTTCTGCTAGTTGATGTGCTTGTTGACATCAATGGAAATCTCATCTATGGTAATACATCATTAACAATAGATCATCACATTGACTGTTGACATCAATGATAATATGTCCATCAATATCCCCCTTTTTCATTAAGGGAAACACACTAACTTCATATACAAAACTCCCCCTGTGATGATGCTTCCCTCTTATGAAGTTTTGATGCTTTCTTATGAAGTTTTCTCTCCCTCTTTGACATCAATGGAAAAGGGTTTTTTCTCCTGTGGTGAAGCTCTCTATGTTACTGACCAGAATCTAAACTTGGGTAAATCATGTTCTGCCTGCCATATCTGAATGACTCCCCCTATCAATATTCTCTCTCTTTGCTTCTGACTACTCTCCCTCTTTGTTTCTGAAAAAGTAGTTCTTCCTGACAAGGTTTCTTCCCCTGTTAACTAACTTCTTATCTTAGTTGATTGGGATTTTTCTATTTCAAATGTGTAGTCTTTTTTATATAATTTTTTGTAGTGATCGATTATTTTCAAGATTTAGTCTAATTACTTTCTTATTTACTAACCAAAACTTCCCTTGAGATTTTATTGACTGTTCTTCCCCTGTTATCTCTACAGGATGTCATGTACATCATTTTGTTCATAAGAATGTTTCTTCTGTGGATGTCATTGTCTTATTGGAATAGTGCGCAATTGTAGCTCATCTTATTCAAACAACTCTTGGATCTGCCCATTGATTCTCATCGGTCTCTAACAAGATGTATCTGTCTTTATCCAAGATGTTTCTTTACTGTACATTGCTCTAAAGTTGTCTGAGACAACTTTATACTATGCTTGTCACATGAATGCAATTATTTTTTCAACAATCAACTTCAATCATGTTCACTTGTTCAATATTTTCTATCCACTTTTGTGATTGTCCTGATTTCTTGAAATTTGTTTTATGATCTTCTTTTACTGCAACTTCATTTTTATTCCATGTTTCATTTACTCCTTTTTTTGTATTATATGAAGCATTTATCACTGATTGTTTTCTTGAGTTCCAATAGTTAAGGGGTTTGTGGCCATATCCATTACAACTATAGCATCTCATAGTGTAACAATGTGCATAAATATGTCCAACATGATTGCAGTTCCAACATCTTATACTTGTGTTGAACCTACCAAATTGTTTTCTATGATGCTACAATCCAAGGCTTTATGACCATATTCATTACAAGAGAAACAATAACTGTTAAAAACACTTCCATACCTTCTTTGATTCATCCATGAAGGTGTCTCTCTTTTGAAATTGGTTTCATTTATATGAATATATTATGGATGTCTTCCTTGATCTGATCTTCTAAATTGTGTAGCGTTGCTTTTATTCTTTGAACGTGAAGAACTTGAGTCACACCTGCTTTCACTTTTTACAAATGGAGCTTTTTCAGACCTATATTCATCCTTTACAAATGAAGGACCTGTGTCAGACCTGTTTTCATCCTTTACAACTGAAGGAATTGTGTCAGACCCGTTTTCACCTTTAACAAATGAAGGACCTGCATCAGATTTCTTAGGAATACTGATTTCTTCCTTGTTGTATCCAAGACCGGATTTGTCATTTGGTGATATTTGACTATCCAAGATCTCATTCAGGTTCATGGAGCTATTAAAGAACATGATTTGGGTGTCTAACTTCTCAATCTTCTTTCTAAGATTCACAACTTCCGCTTCTAGCTCATGACAGTAATCTTCCTTTTTGTCCAATTGGTTCCTTACTACCTCCTCTCTCCTTTTGGCTTCTTCAAGTTGGATTTTAATATCAAAATAGATTTCCCTTAGTTATTTTAGATCTTCAAGGTTTTTCTTGGTTCATCATCTTCCTTCTTTTCTTATTTTGCTTGACTGATTTCATTTTTCAGTCTCTTGATTTCCTCTTCTTTTGCTTAACTGATTTTATTTTCCAGTCTCTCGATTTCCTCTTCCTTTTCTTTTGTTAGATCAACAACTTTTGTTTTCAATATTTTGATCTCTTGTTCTTTGTTTTCTAACTGAATATTTTGCTCAGACATGAATTCTTCATTGTCTTTGAGCTTTTATTTTATTTCCTGGATATGCTTTTGATTACTAGGCTCATCATCTTCCTTCTGCTTTTCTTTTACTTGACTAATTTCTTTCTTCAGCTTCTCGATCTCCTCTTATTTCTCTTCTAATTGATTGTCCTGCTCATATATTATCTTTTCACTGTCCTTGAGCATTTCCTTTATTTCCAAGACATGTTTTTGACTCTTTTCAAGAAATTATTTAGTGTAGTCATAAGATAGCTATAGTATGATTCATTATGGTCATAGTAGTATTCATAGAGACTCCAATCAACCCTTTCTTTGGCCTTTGATAGTTCTTCTTCTACTTATTTGATGGGATAAATGATATCATGACATTTTTTTATTGTATCTGAGTATTCTTCTTTACTTGTAGGAGAGGATTCTATATCAATGTTATTGCAATCGAAATATTGTGGAGAGTCCTTAGCTTTATTGATGGTTGAGTCTACATATTCATCCATGATAGGAATGTCTTATGTGTCTTCACTTTTTATTTGATACATCTTTTCTAACTTCATCCATAAGTTCTTGGCAGATGTGCATAGTCCTATGCTTGTATTGACTGAATCTGATAATCCATTGAGAAGAATATTTAATGCCACTTCATTGTTTTTCCTTGCTCTTCTTTGGACTGTAATATTTGATAGATTTTTTGATGTAGTTAAGTCCCAAGTATCTCTTACTACTGAATTCGAAACTTCAGACCTTTTTTACTTCAAATATTATTTCATATTTTCTCTCCATGGGGAATAATTTGTTCCATCAAATAAGGGATCTTCAATTGCGGAGAGAGCCATCTATCCACCCATTTATTCAGAATCTATCTTCCAGTGTTTAAACTGTGTTTTGAAGGAACCTCACTCTGATACCAATTGTTGAACACACCGACTACACTGAGAGGGGGGGGTGAACAATGTAGGGATCTTTTCCCCAAAACTCCTTAGTTAATAATAATCATTAAATCATTATTCATTGTTGTCATTTATAACCAGTTAAATGTCAACACAAATCAACAATATATCATAAACAAGTCACCACCACAAGGAACACAAAGAACATAAGATGTATTTACAATTTTCTTTTTATTACAGACTACAACCCTTGGGGTTTTTCAGCAACAACTGAATATAGTACAACTCTACAAGAGAACCAACTCTGTAATACAAGACTCATATTACACCCTTAGTACCAACTTATATGAGGCAACAATCCTCAACAGATATCAATCTGTACCATAAACAAGTGCATCAACCATGAACCAACCTGTGCCAAACAACATGTAATCAACCTGTACCATAAACAAGTGCATCCAACCATGTACCAAGTATATACCAATCATGTGTCAACTAATCATAAAAAATGACTCTTAAATATGTACTCACATCATCAACTATACACCTCATGTATGTGCCAACTCATCAACTGCTTGTCTCAACCATGACTAGTTTTGGATTAGTCAACAACCCTAACTTGAAATAATCATAACTTTGTACCTGTAATGAATAAAGATCTGAAACTGATACAAAATTTTCTTCATTTTATTTTATGCAATTCCTCCAATTTTCACTACTTGGAACCTCTCATAAAAGGAGTTATATAAATAATGACATACCTTGTTGAATTTTGTCTTATTCTAGAGAGAGACCTTGTAGAGCGTGCCCCACATGGAATGTTTGTTGAATTGATCTGAAACTATTACATAGAATACAAGATATTGTAATATAACCAATACAATTGGTCTCATGGAATTTTTATCTGTTATGAATAATTTATTATGCTTTTACCCGAAACACTTGTTTTAGGATAGTTTCAAGACTGGCCACAAACCCTATTTTCCACGAAGTGTATCTCCAAAAATAGAACGACCCACAAAATTAATTGTTTACCACATATATGTGGATATGTCTCCTCAATGGAATATCAATATCATGGTCTGAATCATTATAGAAAAAATGTTATTGCGAAAATGGTGAGATGACTTGTAAATAACATACCTTAGAAAGCATCATGAAAATAATTTATCCTCCCTTGAATTTCGGCCCTCTTTTCTTAACCTTCCCTATGAAATTAGGCTTAGATATCCTTTGTTTACCTTAGTCACCTATAGATCTTCAATATTCTCAAGTTTTCCACACCAAAAATGCTCAATAAGATCTCACAAGAAGCTCTCTACCAATACTCCAAAAGATTTTCTTACAAGAAGCTCTCCATTGATCCACAAAACGGATGATCTACAAGAGACCATTGCTATTTTATTTATACTTTCATCCTCTAGGTCACTTAACACATTTTTAGGTCACTTAACCCATTTCTAGGTCACTTAACCTATTTTCCTTATTTTAGGGTTAACCACTTTCCATAAATAGAAAGTTCTCCAATACTTTATCATTTAAATATTCCCTCTTGATTTTGTCACTTTTGTTTATTATTTAAATGATCTACCTTGACTTTGTCACTTTACTTTATCATTTAAATAATATTAACCCATTTCTAAGTCACTTAACCTATTTTCCTTATTTTAGGGTTAACCACTTTCCATAAATAGAAAGTTCTCCAATACTTTATCATTTAAATATTCCTTCTTGATTTTGTCACCTTATTTTATCATTTCTTGATTTTGTCACTTCTCTTTATTATTTAAATAATCACCTTGACTTTGTCACTTTACTTTATCATTTAAATAATGCTTTCTTATTTTAGGTCACTTTGACTTCTTTGACCTTTGGGGCTTCAAGCCTTCATATGGGGGTCCTTCATCTTTGTAAGGCCATAACTCTCAAACCATGAGGATTTATGTGACATTACACATACCATTGGAAATGTCATGACAAGCACTATACATCTAGGATAGTTTCACCAACAATTTCTTTGATCTTCATCTCATTATTCTACATACAAGCATGGGTCCTCCAACCATTCTTCTAGGATAACTCAATCCGCAAAGCATCTTCCCATGAGGAATTTCACCATCAGGGGACCACTTTGGAGTTCATCCATTTGGGCACCTTATCAATCATGATAATACAATAATGAGAGCATGGGTCCTCCAACCATTCTTCTAGGATAACTCAATCTGCAAAGCGTCTTCTCGTGAGGGATTTCACCATAAGGGGACCGCTTTGGAGTTCATTCATTTGTGAACCTTGTCAATCATGATAGGAAAATAATGAGTCATATATACATTTTTCCAATAATGCATCATATACCAATGAAACCACATCGATCCATCTTCATCATGTATCAATGACAACTCATTGATCCATCTTCATCATATCAATTACAACTCATTGATCCATCTTCATCTATGTATTCTCATCAAGGAAAATACATATTACATTACATCAATCATAAATCAATCAATCCTTTGGCATCAATCAATCACTTGACATTAATCAATGACATCAATCAATCAAACCATTGGCATCAATGAAAACATGATCCAACACACCGCCCACACTAAGAGTGGGGGGTGAATTAGTGTGTGGACTATTCTAACTTTTTTCTTTCTCACAGATTAGCATATAAAACATATTTGAATAGATTAAGAATAATCAAATCACAATTACAATGGACATAGAGACACCAGACTTTAGTATAATCTTTTGTATAATTGATATGAATATAGTAATATGAATATATGTGAAAGAGGATTTTCTTAGAACCAACTAATTTGTTTCCGCACCAACTGAAGTAAGGAGAACCAACTCTCGGGAAAGACCTAGCTTGCTGATAGAACCCAGTCTATCCAACTAGATTTTATTCAAATCCATTAGTATTGATCCATTATAGAATCAACTCTATCTCAAGATCAAAGGTATATCATAAAACACTCATCACTGCATTTCATCTTCTCTTTGAAATTCATGCCTTATTCACTTTATATTTTCTCTGATATCTTCACACAATATTCGCTTCTACATCTCTCTCTTATATTTGCACGAATATCGGGTCCAAATCCACCTCTTCACTTCACAAGCCATGCTTCATGCACAAACACAGTTTCAAGTGAACCAATCATGGTTTTATTTATAGTGGCTTATGCTCTAAACTTTTTTAAGTTATTGAGCCGACCTGTGAAACAACCAAATTGTTCATTAACAAGTTTAGGACTACTAGAGATCATCATTTTGGGTCTTCAAAATTACACTTGGCATCCCCTTTCCTTTCAGAAATCGATCACAGTCATGGATCCATTTCCTTCGTCTCTGTGCTAACAGAGATCGACGCTTCCTTCAAACCATTTTCATATGATCAATGGCGTAGAACCATAGGCTTAACAATTTAAGCGACCCATACATTTTTCTCTTTAAAATCTCTTGACCATATTATCGACGACGATGACCTCACGTTAGGCGAGATGATTGCATGAGCGCTTATAAATTCAACGACCATGATTCATTATCCCGATGAGATGGAAAATTGTGGGGACTTCGGGTCTTCTCCCTTTGGGTCTTCGTGACTTCAAACCTTTCAAATCTCCCGAATATGATATTGTCGAACAGATTGGGTGGTTCAGATTACATCTCGAAACCAAATCAATGGTTAGCATTAATCCTTACACTCATCCTTCATTGATTAATCCAATGGCCATGACTTAATAAAGCAATGAGATGTATGGCCACCTTTTACTCCATGACTTTGTCTATTATGCATACGCTATCCTTCCACTATATTTTGATCAACGTTTGTGAGTGCAACCAAACATCATATCGACAGTCGATATCTCCTTCGGGTCTTCGGACTTTGGAGATTTTAAGTATCAACTCCTTCTTTCCTCCGTAATTCAATCTTCTGGAGCTGACAAACCACTGACGCATGTCCCTCTCTTGATCAACGATCGAGATCCTTTCGCATCTCTGGGATTCAAAATTCTCAGCCCTAAAATTTCGTTGTAGTATGATCAATGGTTGGGAATACTCCCAAGGTGATCTTTCATATCGGATGACTTATGTCCTCTTCAGGACTTTAGCGTTTAGGACTTCGACGGTTTCAAATAGATGAATTTCCATTTTTCTCCGGAGTGATCACCTATTGTGTAAGTCATCCACGGTGGAGACCGCTTGCCATCGGCTAACATTTCCTCTTACATTATCCTTCCATTGTAGTAGATCAACGATCAAGAATGATCTCGAAGTGATCTTTCAGATCATACATCTTTTGTCCACTTCGGAACTCCAACATTCAGTAATTTGGGATTTGGGCAAGTGTTGGTGGTATATCTCTCGAAGAAAAACTCCCAGAGTGACGTAAGTTCATTACGTCACTTGTTCTCATGTCATGAGTCGAGTAGCTTCCATGTGTCACTCTAATTCATGATTTTCACATACCATAGATGTCGAATCATCTTGACACTTGTCGTTCTCTAAATGTGCCACGTGTCCTTGCTGACATAGACTGATGTCATGGTCTGTCACTGATTCTTGTTGACATCGACATAGATCTCCTGATGTGACACATGTTCATCTCCTGATGTAACGGTTGTCTTGACTCCTGAACTGTATCTCAGATCGATGACTGAGAGAGACTTTGGTCCTTCATCCTTCGAGACTTCAGGACTTTTGACATTCATTCGTGGTAAAAATCCCAAATAAATTCTCCCAGAGTGACGTAACTTGCTTACGTCACGTGTTGACATGGAATAAGTCAATTTCGTCTTGAAAGTTGTCATCATCTGATTATTCCATGTGTCTTTGTTGACATGGTATTCCACGCATCCTTGCTGATGAGGTTCATTGACATGGATCTCCCACACATCCTTGCTGACGTGGTTCGTTGATCAACAACCTTGATCCAAAAGTCCTCATTATGTCCTCCAAATCTGACAGTCCTTATTCACTTTGGATTTTCGGGCTCTGGGTATTTCAAAACTCAAATTGACAGAGCGTAACCTCCTCTCAAATTTATATCCAAACTAAATGTTTTTCTTCTATCATGACTTAGATCGACGGCTCAATCTATCAGCATTACTGCTCTTCTAGCTTATCCTGTCCTTCCACTTTGAAATGATCCGACGATTGACGAAAATTCGTATTTTGGGGATTACAAATCTCAGACTTTCCGGAGCGTAAACTCCTCACTACTTTAAAACCAAAATGAATTTTGTTCATTCGATATGGATATTTGATCGATGGCTTGAGCTTTCTTTGATGCAACTTTGCTAACTTATCCTGTCCTTCCACTCAAAAGTGATCCAACGACTATGGATATTTCTTGAAGTAGATCAACGGTCGATGATGATTGTGGCACTACACCTTGCGAGTGACTTAAATCAACACCCAAATTTTGTAATTTGAAGTTGTGTGTTGTTTGGTGAGTAAAACACAATCGTCCATCTTCGAATCTATAAGATCGAATGGTCCTAACTAATTGCAGGATTAGAACTAGCACGATATTTAATTCTCCATTCGATCTCCTTAATTCATCTTTGTCATTGATCTAGTGATTGTGCATCCTACGATCACAATTTAATCTAACTTAATTTGATCATTTGTTAGATCAACTGGAGTCATAGATCTCCGAATCTATGAGATCCGATGATCTAGTCCAATTGTAGGATTAGAACTAGTGAGTTCTTTAATTCTTATTTCGCTTCCCATAATTTATCCCTATTGTTGATATAGCTTGTAGATTCGATGGTCACAATCCTCAAGCCCAAGATCACTCATATGAATGATGTACTTTATTTGAAAGATCAACACCGTCAATTTCCTTGATCGGACGACTGTTGAGTCTTATCACCTTTTCCTGTGCAATGGTCAGCTTCTCAATATTTCCATCGATCCCGATGACTTTTGCAATGCACTTATTTCTTATGAGATTTGATATTCATTTGATAACCCTCCTGATAGTTTATCATAGACATATTGTTGATCCTATTGTTATCAAGAATAATCACGAATTACTTCATCCTATATCTGCATTTACTAACAAACTGTGTTTTCCCTTTTGAGATTTTGATATCTGAATAGTATTTGACATCTTCTGATAACTTATGTGCTTTTTGACATCAATGACAATATAATCTATGGAAATTCATAATTAACAAAATATCATCATATTGATTGTTGACATCAATGACAATATGTCCATCAAAGTCTTTTTCAAAAATCGGGACTGGCCAACACTATGGCCTTGGTCAATGCCACTTTAATATATTCAAAATATTTTCTGGCTTCAGGGGTCCACTTTATCTCACTTCCTATCCTGATCATGTTAGTGATATTCTTTCTAATTTCATCTAGGTTAGGAATGAATCTTATTAGAAAATTTACTCTCCCCAGGAAATATTGCACTTCTTTCTTGCTTCTGGGTGTGCCCATTTTTAGGATTCCTTCAACTCTACTAGGATCTATATTTATTCCCTCATTTGAAATAATGTGCCCAAGAAACTTCCCCTCTTCCATGCAAAAATTAGACTTCTTGGGGTTCAATGAAATTCCAAACTTCCTACATTTTTTAAAATCCCTTCTTATATGTTTAAGATGTTCTTCATCAGAAATTGAATATACAGTGATATCATCTAAGTAAATAACAATAAATTTATCTTTCTCATCAGCAAAGGCTATATCCATAGCTCTTTGGAAATTTTCTCCTACATTCATGAGCCAAAAAGGAATTTTGGCATACATGAAGGTTCCCCATGGTGTTGTAAAGGTTTTCTTTTCCTAATCATCAGGGTGTACCATGATTTGATTGTACCCAGAGAAACCATCCAGCATTGATATTTTTTTAGAACCAACCACTTTTTGTAGAATGTGATCCATCTTAGGCAGTGGGTAATTTTCCTTGAGAGATACCATATTCATATTTCTAAAGTCTACACATAATCTGATCTCCCCACTTTTCTTTCTGACAGGTACCAGATTTTCCACCCACTTAGAAAATCTCAAAGATACTATGATCTTGGCTTCAAATAGATTTTTTATCTCCTTTTCAATCAAGGGAAGCATCAAAGAATTGATTCTTCTTAATTTTTTATTGAAAGGTTTATGGTCCTCCTTGATTGGAATCACATGCTGAATCACCTTGGTATCATAAACTTTTAGATATTCATAACTCTAGGAAAAAAAAATCAGGAAATTCTTTCATTAAATTAATATACCTTTGCTTGACCTCTGGGCTAAGTGTCTTGGATAGATTGATGATATTGGGATCCTCTTGGGTCCCAATGTTGAAATATTCAACATCTCCATCATTTGCAATTATTTTAGGACTCTGGGCCACATCATTGTTGTCAAAGATTTTTTCTAGCGGGACCAGGCCTTTGGGAATGATGTTATTTTTTAGCTGCATTATATCCTTACCAACAATCTGATTCTTGGAATATCCATCATTTGTAAACACAACTACATCCTCTTCTTCACCACAATATTCCTCATCAATATTCAAATTTGTAAATTCACCATCCATCTTAAGGAAACTTTCTATTTTCTTGTCATCTTTGAAAACTTGCCAGTACTTAATGTTATTAGGTATTGTCGGCCTATGCTTGACCTCAAACTCATATATTTTGTTAGGAAAAAATGGAATTTTGAAAACTGAGGCTGAAGTAGCCAAGGAATAAAAAATATGATTCTGTCCCCTTGGAATCACCAAAAGATTATCCTTTGGAAATTCTTCAAGAAGATCAAGTACTATATTTGTATATTCTCTTAGTCTAGGATGCTTTGCTTGATATATACCCTTTATCTGATTTATAATCAGCTCAGAATATCCATGTACAACTATCCTCCTAGCACCAATTTCTTTCAAAGTATTCAATCCCAACACTAATGCCTCATATTCAACCATGTTATTTGTGCAATCAAAAGCAAGCTTATAAGAACAAAGTTTGGTACCTGATTTGGGGGGTTAATCCACACACCAGCCTGGCTCCTTCTCTTCTCACAAGTCCATCAAAACTCATATTCCACATTTATTTTTCTTCTTTGTTTTGCTGATCTAAAAAATTCTCTATTTGCTAATCAGGTTTTTAATTGATACCCATATCAGTCGTGGCACCTCCTCTTCAAAACTCAAATCATTAAATAAAATAGAAGAACCAATCTTCGTTTCCATAGAATAAATGGGATGGTTGTTTAGATGGGGTTTGTTACTAACCATGTATTTGATCAATACTTCACTGTACAACCTCCTATCTTGAACAAAAACATGGATAGTGGTGTATGACATATCCATATGCAGATTCCCTTTCAACTTTGTGACCCATGACCTAGATAACAACATGCCAAATTTAGGAGGGATATCAATAACCAACACATCGATGACCATATTTTTTGTTGGAAATTGAGACAAATATACCACCATATATTTGATTAGGCCCATGAACTTCACCTTCCTTGAATCAAAGGAGAAAATATCTTTGTAAGGCCTTGTATTTCCCAGACCCAATTGGTCCATGAACACCTTGGGCATCAGATTATGGGATGCTCCTGAATCCAAGATAGCATTACGAAAATTCATATCGTGAATCTTCATACTAACATAGAAAGGAGGGACCTCATTAGCCTCACTACTCTCCTCTACACGTGGGACAAACAAGATGGCAATATTATCCTCTTGAATATTTAAAGTATCATAAGTTTCTTCCATCTTGAGAATCTTAATGATGTGATTTCTATGTTCACTATTCTTTATCATCTCATTGAATGGAGAAAAGGTTTTAATTTTGGCCATCTCACTTTCAAAGTTAAAGGAAGATGAGGTTTTTTCTACCTCCTTGATGACTGTCTCCCTTCTTGTTTCAGGTAATTTCTTTGCAGGTTCTTCCTTCTAATTTCCCTTCTCCACAATATCCTTTGCAATAGAGTCCTTTTTAGGATGAATTGAAGAAGGTGTATTATTTTGATCTTCTTTGGTAGGATTTCCCTTTGGAGTATTTGCAGGACCTTTTTGTTTTGAATATTATATTGTTTCTAGAATTGCATGATGGCATTTTTCACCCCTGTCCGATAATATTCCTTTTCCATTGACAACCTTTCATCATTCTCCTCCATGAATATTTCATTTTCATCCATGAATTAATGATGTTATTATTTAGTCAAAAACACCTATGTTTCATCACCATCAAAACTATGCATATTGTCTTCAAAAGTTTCATCAAAAGTTTCATTTACATAATTATTTTGAAAAGGAGGTCTTATTTGTTGATCACCCTGGTTCCTATGATCTCTTTGTCTGATTTGTGGAACTGATGGTCTCCTTTGATTCCTGGGTGGAACATCAACTTGTTCTTTGGTGTTAGACTTATTATCTAAAGACATCCTCTCCATGCGTTTCTCCATGGTATTCATCATCAACTCAAACCTCTCTTCTGATGATTGTGAGGTTGAAGGTTGTTCCTTATCTTGAACCTCGTTCATGTCCTTGTCAGAATTATATTTGATCTTTCTTGAAGCCATTATATTTACTTCAACTTATATTGCATCACTCATCATATCATCTAGTGAAGTAGATCTTATTTCCCACAACAACAAAGAAAAATCACTTTCAAAGGAATCAACATATCTAAGTTGAGTAGCTCTAGGAGGATGTTTTACTTCAGTAGGAATTGAGTTGTAAAATTTGATAGATATAGAAGAAAAATATTGTATTGTTTTATCAGGTGACCTTATCATGTTATTTTACTAGGTTTGCAACTGAAGGGGGTTCTTATTGTCACCCCACTTTGCAATAAAAATCATTTCAAAGGATTCAAAATTTAGGATACTTGTTGCTCAAAGAGATCTAAACCATTTTTTGAATTCTCCTGCAAGACTCTATGAAAACAACCTCATTTTGTAATATTCATAATCTACTTCTTCCAGGTCCACAAAATCATTGAACCTATCTAAGTGTTTTTGGGCTGACACATTTCCTTCAGCATCATACAACTTAATACTTTAATTATATTCCTAGGGAAAATTATGCAACTGAGCAGGTAGGACAAGAGGGGAAAACCTATCTTCCATGGTTGCAGTAAGAACTTGAAGTGGTTTTTGGTTCTGAGTAGGAATCAAAAGAGGTTTAATAGAGGAAGCTAAAATTAAATCTTGGAACCTCTTCTCATCACAGATGATTTCATTCAAACTGGACTCGGATTTAGTTATGAACAGAGTTTGCTCAAATTTCAAATCAAAATCAAGATATTCAATGATTTTCACTCCATATTTGGGTAAAGATAGATATCTGTCTAAACAAAAAATTGGGCTTATTGGCCTTTATTTTATTTTGTGTACAATTTTCTTAGGGTCAGACACGGGGATTATTTCTTTTGGGTTTGGATTTCTCCTGGTATGAATTCTCTTTAGAGCCACGATTTCTCGCTCAAAATACTTTATGCTACTGGTCTCTTTATAATGGAGTTTCTAGGGTAAACTTAGTCTCAGCCAATAAGGTGTTTGATTCACTATCACCCTCAGGAAGCACATTTGAAGCTTTAAGTCATTCTTTTCCCAGGAAATATTTCACTTTCAATCCCCGACAACGACGCCATAATTTTAGCACTCTGTAAATTTGTTCGGATGATCAAACAAATGACAGAGGTAACCTACAAACCAACTTTAGATCTGGGTACTACCCTGCTCATCTCAGAGAGGGATCTCTCTTTTCACTTGGTATTCAACAGATGAATTTTCTTTAACAATCAATGGATAGGTTTTGTTTCCTTGAAAAGGTTTTTTATAATTTTGCTGGAAAGGAAGGGGAGGGACACTTAGGGCTATGGAGTCAAAATTTTTAAATGAATGGAAGAACTAACTAGTTGATAGAACTCTCCATATAATAAAGGCTAAACGAGGTGATAAATATGAGTTATAAATTGTAAATTTGGAGAGTGTAAGAAGAAAGGAAAACCATATGATTGTATCAGAGCATTAAATAAATGAATTCTGACATTAGTTAGGAATAACTTAACACAGTTCAAATTACTTAAGACAAGAGAATCACACGATTAATTATGGGCCTTTAACTATCCAATTTAAACAAAAGACAATGAAAGTGGAATTTAATCATAGAGGAAATACATATAAAGAGAGGAGACAAACTCATATCACCGCCATTAGAATCTGTTCATGGAAACTTCAAGACTTATACATGTGTATTCTATTCAACTTCATAAATTTACATTCAAGTTCTGAATAGCTAAAATCGTGCCCTTACACTTCTGCCAACCTCTAATACATTTGGAACTCCTAATATTTATACAAGTTGAGTTCCTTCCATTTGAAACCGATTACAGTGATTATAATGAAACGTTTTGGTTTTGAAACCGATTGAAATAATTACAAGGGACAGTTTTGGTTTGAAACCGATTACAATAATTAGCAAGAAAGCGTTCCATGATCAGGATTCTAGCTCTTCTAGCATTTCAATTTCTTTCTTCGCCACATGTTCTTCTCTGGTATTCCACATGATCTTCCATCTTTAGTGACATCTGGATATCATCTACTAGACCTTGGAAAACTACATTTTGTCTTACCCAGCCGCACTATCTCCTTCCATTGCAAGTCAAAAGGGATATCATAATCTGTCATTTCCTTTATTAAAATCTTTAGGTCAATGCAGGAAGCATATGAAATGACTGGTAGTCCAATTTTGACTATTTTGAACAGATTCAAAATCTCAAAGTCTGTAATCAAATGCTCAACTAATGTAACTCCTTTCATATTTTTCTCCAGGGTTTCAAACTTGGAGTGATCCATTATGCATTGAGTGAGGTGATCATTGTATTCTTCCTAATCATACAATTTTCCTTTTCCATCCCAAAATGGTGGAAGGCCTTTGATAAACAATTATTCAAATAAATCCTTGAACTCTTGCACACTTTGCTCCATCTGTGTTTCCTTGGTTTGGACCGATTTCAATAGTTTTTTCTTAGTAATAACCCTCCTGGCCCAGATAATCAATGTAGTTTTGTCTTTAACTCCAATAGTCTGAAGGTCTACAGTAAGAATTGAGTTGAGTAGATTTATGGCGTTTTGGGCCCATTCTGATGGTTTCTTTGCTAAAGTTTCATTCACAATAGTGCACCTGCTTTTGGCTGTGATTGTTATGTTGTCTTTATCATTAATGAAATTCAAATATACTCTGAACTTGGTAGCTTCAACAAATATAGATTCCCATATGATATGCTTGGCCCCTTGCAACATGACTTTGCCTCTTAATCCCATATTCAATTTATCTATCCTTTCCTGCAAGACTTCATTGTCCTTTTGAAATTGATCCATTCTTTCATCCTTTTTCTTGTATCTCCTGCTTCAATTTCTCTATGCTTCCTTTTAGCCCTTTGATTTCTCCTTCTTTCAGGATAACTTGTGACATAGCCTAGACAAGTCCTTCAGTGTTTGGCCTAGCTTCTGTAGCAGGAGGTACAACTACAACCATGTTTAGAAATTCTGGCTACTCTTGTGACCACTTCACCTTTTCGCATTCTAGATGCAATGCCCTAGCCTTGTAGTACAATGCCTCTTGAAAAAGTGTTTCATTTTCCTGTTCTAGAGAAACCAATTTTGTTGTCTGTGGATTCTTAGTAGTAGACATTTTCAATTTCTTCTTCAAAAATTGAATTAACTTATCTTTCTCATCCAATGAGGATTTCACCCCTTTGGGGACTTCATGTTCTATCTTCTTGACCTGAGTCTGCCAAGATCTGCTAGATGATTTTTCTTTCCTCAATTACCCTTCCAATTTCATTGCATAAGATGAAAACTTTGAATTCTTCAAGCATAAACTCAGGTAATAAAAATACATGTCATTGGTATTCTTATGGAATTTGACCTTGTCTGGAGGACCGATGTTGTCAAACCTTATATTTATATTGGATACATTGTCTTCATCTACAACTACAATGTTAAAGGTCCTAATGTTCAACATCCCTTACTGTGAACAGAGAATATTTATGCTGAGAAACCTTTTCCACTTCACAAACTAAATCCCTCATCTCACCTAAAGCTACGTTTCCCTTCTCAGCATAATGTTTTGCAAAATATTATTTAGATTGATAAGTTTCCTCAGATATTTTATAAAAGATGTGTTTCTTTTTGCTAAAGTTTCTTGACCCACCTTCACTTTGGAGTTTTATTTTCTTTTAAACCTCTACAATGCTAGTATCACTTTCCATCATATTCAGATTTACTTGTTCTTTAGGCTCTTCCTCCTCTAAATCCATTATCTGTTGAGACTCTGTAATATTCATCTTTTTAGGAGAATTTTGTCGATCATCAGTGCCCATGTCCTCTGAACTAATTCTCTTGTTGTAAAGAATCATCTTAGGAACTTTGTCTATCAATTTCTAAGAAACTTGTTGTGTTTGACTTTGTTGCAGGGTTGCCTCCACTTGTTGTGTTTGAATTTGTTCCAGGGTTTCCTCCACTTGCTATGTTTGAATTTTTTACAGGGTTTCCTGCACTTGTTGTATTTGAGTGGGTTTCAATATTGCTTCCATATCAACACAAACTTCTAGGTTTTCCATCTTATCAAAACCCTCAACCTATTCATGCTCATAAGGGGCCTATTTGTTCATCAATCTTCTCTTGGATATGATTTGGTGTGGATCATATATTCTTCCTTGTAGCTGTGAAAAAGAAACTCTTTGATCTTTTCTTGAATTTGAGATAAGAATTATTTAGTTTTGACAATGAAAGGGCCAATAATAAAATGGAACTTGAGTTTGGAGGCTTTAGGCAACTTTAGGAAATGCTTTGTCTTTGATATAATTCTTTTCCTGGTGAATTCAAGGGAAAAGATTATGGGGGTCAGAAAAATAGGCAATATATAGGGGTATTCATGACAACCATAAACCCAGATTAATGTTGAGTGAATGAATAGTACCCAATTCCCCACTTTGTTCTCTAGATTTGACTATAGATAACTCCTCATGTCATCCAAAATTCTAGGTAGGCTAGTGTTGAAAATCAAATTGTAAACTCTAGACATGATTTTKTTTATGAAGATAAGCGATATAATCCTTTTACATTCAGTTGATACAAATGTTTCTTCAGGAAATTCTCTCTTATTGGTTTCCAGGAAAATCTTCAGCAGATAGGTGTAGTATCTGAAATGCCTTAGAGAGCAAAAATTCACTAGWTGTTTGTGGATATTATCATCTATGAATTGATCAAAACTAATGCAAACTAACAGACCGAAATGTGACTTAAAAARGGTCAAAAGGAAAATAAGCATGACTTTGACTAGATGTTTGTCATTGTCTAGACCTAAAACTTGACTCAAAAGGGAACAAACCCATTAAACTTCAATACCCATTATACTCACATTCATTGGCAAAGACAGACTCTTTGAAAAATGTTCTAGTTTGACAATTGTTTGCAAAAACAGATCTCGAACCTATGATGGACATTCTTTGTATACCCTAATTAGATTTTCTTCATTGAAAGATTCAGAAATTATGGAGAAAGACTCTAGTATACTGAGGGACTCTCAAATTGACAGACTCTCTACCCTACACATGACCTCAGACCCTCATTTATTCATGACGATTATTTCTTCATGCGAATATTGTTCGACACACCAACCTATAAATTTGAAAAAATGGAAAGTGATTTCGACAGCATAAGGGACTATGGTAGCTTATACTGATTCAAGGAATGGTATACACCTTCCTACTTTATCGGACAAGTTTCTTCTTGACACAAAGATGGGCGAAATGGTGATTTCGGTATCAAAAACGTCTGAATCTCGGTAAATTAGGGCTTCTTCATTCACCACAGGATCTTGTTCTGTTACTACGGTTATGATAGGATCCATGGTTGTGATGAAAAATACCTGGAAATGAGAGGAAATGGTGTGCAATTAACATATTGTTGAGCTGTAGTTGAAAGATGTTGGTCGTGCCAAGTTTCAAATGGTCCAGTGTTCAAAATAATAATAAAATACATAACAAAATGCCCTTTTATACTTTTCCAAATTTTGGGGGCATGAGGAAGTGGTTTGGGGAAACCCTCTTTTCACCCCGAAATGCACCTGGTGGTGCCACGCATCCCCGAAAGAAAACCATGGTTTAAATTTTATCCTTCTTTCCAAAATTAACCTCATCGAAGTTTCTCCCCCCCCAATCATCCTTGACTGTTGATATTGAGAGTTCACAATCCATGACATATCGGGCCCCATTAACTTAGCCCTCCTACTAGATTTCTCTATTTCCTGCCATATTTAGCCCCTTCCCTGGTTTATCAGGTCTTGCTAGATCTTGAAATATTGATTTCACATAAGAAATTTAATGGTGACTAACATACCATAAACAAGTGCACCAACCATGCAACAACCTATACCAAACAACCCATAATCAACCTATATCATAAACAAGTGCATCAACCATGCACCAACCTGTACCTCAATCTGTAATCAATCTCTACCATAAATAAGTGCATCAACCATGCACCAACCTGTACCTCAACCTATACTATCAATGAGTTCATCAACCATGCACCAAATATGTACCAATCATGCATCAAATACACATAAACTATGACTCATCAAGATGTACCAACATCATCAACTATACACCTCATGTGTGTGCCAACTCATCAACTAATTGTCTCAACCATGTACCCGACATGTACCTCAACCATATACCAAATACACATGCCAATATAACCATCAAAATTTATCTAGCAATACATCACACTATCCATAACCAAATACCATAAACCATTACATCAAACCATGTGCCACAACCTCATTGTTATACAATCTCTATCAATAACATACCTCAACCAAAATCCCTCATCAATTTCATCATCCAAATCTGATTTGTAAATTTGTAATAGACCTGGTGTATATGATCACATACTTACAAAC
Organism: Picea engelmannii; assembly: GCA_009831015.1. Classification (NCBI taxonomy): domain Eukaryota; kingdom Viridiplantae; phylum Streptophyta; class Pinopsida; order Pinales; family Pinaceae; genus Picea; species Picea engelmannii. The sequence continues at coordinate 399,764 of ML797993.1, read as the reverse complement.
CTTCCTTAACTTTAACAAAAAGAGACTATCATTTTATCAAACTTTACTTTAGTCTCACATGACTAATTTTGGATTACTCAACAACCCTAACTTGCAATAATAATATCTATGTACCTGTAATGAATACATATATGAAAATGATACACAATTCTCTTCAATGTCTTCTATGAAATTCCTCCATATTTCACTACAGCTTGGAACCTCTCAGAAAAGGAGTTATAGAAAAAATGACATACCTTGTTGAATTCTGGTTTATTCTAGAGATCGAACTTGTAGAGAATGCCCTGCATGGAATATTTGTTGTATAGATCTGAAAATCGTACACAACAGACTAAATACTATACTCTAACCCATACATTTGGTATTACTAAAATTGTCTCTATTATGAATAAGGTATGGTGTGTTTACCTGAAATAGATGTTTTATACTAGTTTCAGGACTAGCCACAAACCCTATTTTCCATGGAGTGTAACTCCAAAACGACAACGACCCACAAGGTGAAATTTTTATCAGACCTACTTGGATATGTTTCCTCAATAGCCTCCCAATTTCACGGTCTGGATCATTTTAGAAACAAAATTATTGTGAAAATGGTGAGATGGCCTATAAATAACATACCTTAGAAAGAATCATGAAAAGAATTTATCCTCCCTTGAATTTCAACCTTCTTTACTTCACCTTCCTATTGAATACTCAACACACCCTAAAACTCCTATGTCAATTTTCACTTTTTGGGTGCCACTTAATCTTTGCATTATCTGAATTCGATTTTCTTTTGAGAAATGTTTTGTCTTTGCTTGTTCTCTTATCACTCATTAGATTTTCAGGTTTGTTTAACTCTTGAAACTCCATGAAATACAAGGTTTTAACACTTAATTAAGAAATCATCAGCCAAAACACTTAGCTTGACACTCTCGAGATTTGGCATCAAAAGGAATTAAGAGGTGAAAAGAATCACTCAAAAAACCTCAATCATCGAGCGCCTATCTTCATCGGTATCAGCGAAAGGAAGTTTTGTTTCATGAAAAGTATCGCATACGGACATCGCCGATAGTCGATCCCCTTCGTCATCCGTAAAAGGTGAAGGCAGTGAATGGTAAGGAAGAAGGAAATGGTACCACTGATACCTGACACGCTTGTCGAAACCGGGGAAGAATGAATCACGACTAACATTTCGTCCATGCTAAAGAGTTTTCCCCAATCATCGATTCCCAAAACATTTTGGCATCGGGAGTTTTCGAACAAGATAATCCAAAGAAAAACATGTTATAGATTTTGTCCCGGATTGTCGACCCCCGATAGCATTTCGACATCGGTGATCCCAGGTTTAGTTTAGAATGCACAAATGGAATAAAATCTTGACTCTGACTAATACTCATGAGTTAAGTCACCGGTCTTCAATGCCACATGTCTTTTCCATATTGGTGAAACATATGACCCAGCTTTACCCCAAGTCATTCTTGGTCCCCTAAATCCAAGTCATACCTCTGAGCCAATTTTTCCACATCAGCACCGTATGATGAAATTGATCGACATCAGAGGTTTTTCACAGAAGGGTATCAATGAATACGTCCATAACACATTGTCGATCCCCGATCCACCCACTAAGAAAGTGACACGATGGGATGTTTTAGAGCTAGATATGTTTATATTTGGAGCATTTAAGGGACTAATTAATTCCAAATCTCGCATTAGTTTATACTTCATGTGTGAATCAAAATGGTCATTTGAAATTACCGATAGAACACATCACCCTCCGTTCCTCTGCTATCAACCCACGATGAGTTTAAGTTGTAGAGATTTTTTTGAATTCCACTCATCACCTAGATTAAATGGTTCATATGACAAGGTAAGTTCATGCTCGATTTAAATTATCTTGATCCATTGTAACCAAAAACATTCTACGCGCAAAGGCGTTTCAGAGCATCCGGAGAAGCGAAACGAGAAATTTGAAAGATGCAAAGATCCCGTGAGTATCAAATAGCTAGTTTTAGCAATCTTTACATATGTACCAGTCTGTGTATTTTTCATGCTTACACTTCATATATATATATATATATATATATATATATATATATATATATATTATCCATTGTTGTTCTATACGTAGTGTCTAAGAGATTGTTTATTTTGATTTCAGGAACAATGCCTCCAAGAAATCCAAACACTAGGCAGTCACTGAGAGCACCGAAGCTAAAATAACCAAAGGTAGGAGAGGGGTCTTCCCCAGCGGCCCTAGAACAATTATAATTTTCTCCAAGGCCGGAACCAGTCATTAGGACATCTACCAAGAAGGTTTTTACTCAACCTTCGACCTTTGGAGACATAGAGGCAAACACAGGGACTAAGGTAGTACTCCCATATTTGGGAGAACTCTCCAAGAAGATTAGCCAGGAAGAATTCCTGGAATATATCCCACACAATGACCCCGATATGAGAAAGATCGACGATGATTTTTTTTCGAATATCTGAAAATCGTACCTACACATGGTAGCAAGAAGAACTCTAGTGTTCCCTTGCATGGAACTCCTGAAGTGGATCATTGAACACACTGACACACAAAAATGTTTGATTAATGATGAAAATGGTGAATGTGTTGGAGTGTTCTTTCCGGTGGAAGCCCAAAAATATTACATGCTTAGAGACCCGGAGGAGTGATTGAAAACTGATTTCGTTGTGAAATTTTATGAGTGACACGACACATGTTGGGTAATCGCCTCATGGTGGTGAGAATATGAGAAATACACCAATAAGACTTCCGTCTGGTACAAAATGACCAACCTAAGGGAACCGTACATCTTCCTAATGGCTCTCATCTATCGGTTATATGGGGAGAAGGACTGCTCCAGATTTTCAGAGGTGTGGATGCCTCTATCATACACAGTGTCCATTTTTGGGAGCGTCTTCAACTAGGGAGCCATCATTTCCAAACATCTGAGCATCTTCATACAACATGCTCATATGTTGAAAGAAGGGGAGACTCCAGCCTTCTACATGGAATCATACTTGCTAGATGTCATGTGTGCCAAAAACGTCTTCCCCGACATGAACCTAAGTTGTCACGTCATAGAGCTCTCGGTCCATGTATATTTTAGCGTCTTATGGAAGAACGTGTACAAAACATCCTACTCCCTCACCTGTGATTAATTCATCACACGCATTCATTTCATTCTTTTCAAGAAATAGTGCCTGAGACTATCAGCTGCAGCCAAAAAGGTGATATCCAAGGTTGGACACTAGTATCTAGATGAATCTGATACCTACATTAGGGTATTCAGGGCCACTAGAGCACCACATATTTTACATGTGCATGTACTTGACTGGATTTTAGTAGGGGAGATTTGCTACCATACCATCCTGCAAGGCTACAACGCCAATTTGGTCAAAGATAAGAAAAGGGAGTTCATACCTTATGGTTTCCATGTAGGATTCTACATGGTGAAGGACACCGCTCAAGCCAAGCAATAAGGATTGAGCCAGTTGGATTTATGATTCCAGCCCAACTGTTTCCACAAACATGACCCAAAGGGTCTAGTTTTGAAGCACGCCTTGCAAGTGTCATCCTTTTGGACATACACCGATGAAAAATTCCAAGATGAGGCCTTCACTGAAAATGACCAAGACTGGGACGAAGTGGTGGAAAGGATGGCCGACCCTAATATGATCAGGTTCAAAGCCATGATCCTGGATGAACAAAAAAAAATCCTAGAACAATCGGCTTAAAGGGAATTCAGGGCCAGAGAAGAAATGGTAGCAGTCAAAGCAGGAGAAGCCCCCCAGGCAACCCCGATCCAAGAAAAAGGTTTTCCTATGCCACAAGACGCACAGGAAAGGGTATTTATCATGTTAGAATAAGCACAGTGAGTGATTTATCAGCTGCAAGATGACCCAGACATATCAGAAATGAAAGGATACCCTACCGATAACTAAGACAGAAGCCAGGCGGGCCCAAGCGGCCCTGAATTTATAGACATTGATGAAATTACCAGGTTAGACAACCTTGAATTCACAACGCCACCGAATGGATCACTGACAAGTGTTTCGACTTGTCCAACTATGGTCGAAACATTTTGGAGAGAAAGCATGCCAAACTCCCTAAGCGAGTTGATAAAAATCTATGATGATGATGAGATTCCGGAGGTATCCTTTGTGACAACCTATACATATCAAAGAAGAGAAGGAGCTGGAAAATATATCTTCCCCAGTTCCTGACACCCAAACTTAGGGTCTTTAACTGAACAGACAAGAATTTGAAAGTGTCTTAGATGCTCAGCTGCCCAATGTGCTAGAGACCCAAGTGGACAACCCAAAGGATGAGCCAAGGTTGAGTAAACAAAAGGAAGAGGCTCCACAGCAGGAAATCGGGGTCTTGATGGCTAAGGATCAAGTAAGTATCGAGCCTACCCTCAATGCCTCAATTTCAATCAGTACTCAACTCCTCGATGAGAGACAAACACAAGTCGAACCTTCAAAACACAGAGAGGAAGTTCAAGAACCCAGTCTTGAAAAATTATATACCATCGGGAGTTTGGGGAATACACTCACCTGGGGATATCAACAAATTCCCAACCCCATGGATGAAATAGCTGACATACATGCTATAGATTATGACTGGAAGAGGAAGGCTATCGTCCAGAGAACCACCAAGAAGAGGAGGATCACTCTATATTGCTCCATCCTCATCACTACGGAGGAACATATGATAAACACAGAGCATGCTAAGACGTCCAGACTCATCGACGCATGGATGGAAATCATAGATGCTACCCTGGACAGAGATAAAAGAGATGAAGAGGAGTTGGCCATTGCCCTAAAGGAATTGGAACACTTTTTCCATTTGGCGAAATAATATCAGGACACCACATAGGTCGCGGTGTTCCTAATGAGCAAATTTCATGATGCCTACAACAAATTTACAGATGAGCAACACCTATTCACTGCAAGGATAGTTGATCTCTAGGAAGACACCCTCATGGAACTTGCAACATTCAAAGATATGGAGAGGTGGTACAATAAAGCGCAACAAGCTATGGAGAGAGTCGACTACATCGGTGTGGTCCAACATGATTGATATACAAAAGAACATGAAATTTGGGTTTTAAAAGAGAGCAACGTTTATTGCATAAAGAAATTGGCCGAGTATTGGGAAACAATGGCTGGGGAACCTCACCGAGAAATCCAAGAGAAATGGGCCAAGTGTGAGAAAAACTGGATCAAGATCAATCGGGTGATGAAAGACATCGGCCTCCCTGATTTTGGCACACCTGATGACTTTGTCGACATGTGCAACATAGTCAAGTCACACACTGAGAAAGACTCATCATGGGTCGAAGAAATAGCAAAGGTGATAGACATAGTGCCATGCCAGGTGCGACAGTTTATGGAGCATTTGATCAAAGTTTGGGCTATGCTGCAACAATTAAGTGCCATTATAGTCAAGTATCAGGCACATGCAGTAGAGATAAGAGAGATTCACTCAACTTCGATGGAACAACATAGATTCCCATATGCCAACACCCACAAGTATATGTTTCATCAAGTGGTTGGAGTACGAGAAGAGTCACCCTCTTAAGTGATATATTGAGATGACTCTTAGAAAAACTAACAGAAAAGAGCGCCATGTGGCGATTTGTTTTTACTTAGATTCACTTTAATTGTTATTTTTAGTTCATTTTATGTTATAAATAGGAGCATCAACCGATTAGTTAAGGGTCGATGGTTGTGGGAAGAAACTATTATTTTTGGTTTTGTTAAGAACTATTTCGGAGCTGCCTTTAATTGAGAAGTCCTTTTTCGGACCAGAGACAAGTTTGTGTTTTCATCAAATTCGTGTATGATTGGATGTGGAGAATAATTATTTCTTATTTCGTCTCATGAATGGATACTATAATGAGTAAGAGCTACTAAATCTATTGATAAGTTATCTGATGCAATATTTTACAGTTCTTTCTTTAATGATGAAGATTAATCGTTGTGTTATTATGTGATTGATGATTAGATTTGAGAAAATTATTTTACTTTCCATCATTTATCACATTCATTTTTTCTTCTGGTAAATTGTATCTCAGCCAATAACTGGAATATCCGCAGGGTTAACGTATTAGTACTAGGCCCGTGGTAGACGATCATTGTCTGCATGCTAGGGTGTAAGGGTTATCCCAATCTCAGCCTCTTCTCCAATAGTTAAAGTTTGTTCCCATTTTGTTTCTTGGTTGGTTTATATCATCCTTATCTTATATCATTCCCACCTAAGAGAAAATACGAAAAAAAAGAGAACGTCTGAATCGAAGGAGAAAACCTTCACAAGAAAATGTAAATCCCATCGATTATTTTTGTCGTATTGCAAAATCTGGAGAACCATTCCACTATTAAATGTTGTAAAGTCTAATTGGGCCTCAGTGGTGGGTTTGGTTCATTTTGTTGAGTTAAAGGGATTTAGGACCCCTCAACAAAATTTCCGCTAGAAGGAGAACCTGAAGAATGAATGGATGACTACATATTTCACATAATATTTCAAAGAGCTTATAGATTCAAAATAGCCCACATGCATGGCTAGTCATTCCCAAGATATCCCACACACATTGAGTACTACTGAAATGAGTATATCACCACAACACAAGGAAGAACACCTATACCCGGACATACCTTATGCTCTCCCTTACGAGGAATTTAATTAGTTTAGAAGAATCACAAGAGCATACACCTGACAGATCGATGCGTTGTCTTTAGCACTGATACTTCCTCGAAGAAAACAAGTAAGTATACTAGTGGTCGATACCCCCAACTACATTTTTGTGCAGACAATAGAAGACTTGATAGATTTCTCTCTCACTGAAATCCAACATCCTCTTAATCTAATCCCTGAAACATCGGTCAGTAACTTCTTCGAGCCAGTTGATTTTTTGAAAGAAGAAGGGTTTAACTTAGAATGCTCAGTTTCAAGATCTAAAGACATGGAATATCATAATGACCATGACGAAGAGAGGGGAAAAACACCACAAAAAAATCAACCTTGGTTGGCTAGAGATGCTTTGGCCATCCCTAGATGAGTACATAACCTTCCCTGACACCCAAAAACGTTACTTCCTAAATTTGACCCCGAGACTTTAGGATTTCTTGAAGACCATATCAAGAAATTCATACTAGCTATCAGACTTATGAATTTCCAACATGAAGACGTAGTATGTAGGATATTCCCCTACACTTTTGAGAATTTGGCTTCCACATGGTATTTCAACTTACCCATAGGATCCATAACTAGTTGGACGAAGTTTCAAAAGGAATTTTTAGATAAATTTGCAGAAGAAACTACTACAGGATCATTGATGGTTGAGTTGTTTGCTGCCTCCATGAGTTCGAAGGAAAGGGTCAAAGATTTTAATTAGATATTTACCACCATCTTAAATAAATTCTAGTGTGAAGATAAACCTACTCAGGAGTTGCAAATCAAAGTATATGTTAATTTTCTCGCAACTTATATTTCCATGTTTGTGAATAGGGTTGCCAAACAAACCCTAGCTGAGAATTTTGAAGAAGCCAAAATGATAGAGTTCCAAATGAAAGGATGCAAGGAAGGTCTAGTCTCCTTAGTTAAGAAATAAGTTCAACCCCTTCCCAGGAGAGGTCTATTGCTTACTAGACCCCCAGAGAAACAAACAGAACAAGCTCTTGAAAAGGGAAGTGGGGACATAGAGGACCCACAACGCATGGTCAAAAAGATATCAAACGAAATCATAGAAATGAGGAGAAGTGCAGGGGAGGGAAACCAAGGCCAAAGGCCCTATAATCCTTTATTTAAAAGGAATCCATCGTTCAAAGCTATTGAACCTCCCCCAACCAACTTAAACATCGATCTGAGAAATGTAGCATCCGACTCTTTCTGCACTTATCACCAAGAGAACCACTTTGAAATAGAGTGTCCTCAATGGGTGCATGCCATGAAATTGATGGCCAACCAATTTATATATGAATTCCCCTTGACCAAACAATCAAGCATCTCTAGTATGAATTTTGTTGATCAGGAGAAAATCTCTCCACCAGAAGAAACAACCATGTTGATATGCGATCCTGACCTAGTCATGCCGTCTAATGACCTGTTTGAGGTTCAAGAACCACCTGCAGAAGTCTTGGCATTGAAAATGCGAAGTAGGGGTCAACCTATCTTGAACGACCTTAATACAACCAAAATTTCAGGAGGGAGACCAGCTCCCAATCACCCGAAAGAACCTTTTTCTCCCTGAAGAAACCCTATAAACATCCATACATGAGAATTTCCCAAGTTGGATTACAACATAGTTGAATATTTGAAGAAGCTGAAGGCTAATATATCAGTTATGGACATATACAAAATCCCTCAGCAAAAGGACTTCCTCTTACAAGCTTTGAAAATAGTAGAAACTTCTACGACAAGCACTGACCAGGGAAGAAATCTAACTCCCACAGATCTAGGAAATAAACCAACTGTGAACGCTTGCTCTAAATATAAGAAGGGAAAACCTTTTGTCCCACTATTCCTTTTAACATTCGAAGTTTTCAATAGAAGCCTACGTAAGTATTTAGTCGATTCAGGAGCATCCTCTATTGTTATACCACTGTCTATTTTCAAAAAACTAAACGCAGTCCCTCTCAAAAGTGACAAGAGTGTAAAAAAACTAGACATAACCCAGGTGAAGGTCATGGTAGAAATCAAATATGTAATGATCAGAACATCGACACATCCTAATTTTGTGCAAGTGATTGACATGATTGTAGTAGATATCCTAGAATCTTATGGGTTATTATTAAGCCGAGATTGGTCTGAGAAGTTAAACGAATACTTTAGTACAAACTGGGCTCACCTCTGGCTTCCATTAAAAGGGAATGCAAATATGATCAGAATTGATATGGAAAGATATCTAAAACATATTTTCACTGACTTAGAAACCCTAAATGAACCCTTGTTGGCATATTTCCCTGTGTTAGGTAATTATTCCTGTGATTCCTACTTCGGGAACTTCTTCCCTCTCTCATCTGATGTCCCTCTTAATAAAAACTCCGAATGATTTTTCGACAGGAATTTTCGACGACAGGGGGGGAAACCCTCTTATGCCAAGAATCTATGTTAGAAATCACAGAACAAATAGGATGGAAAGAGGAAAGTGATAGGAAATAAGAAGCTAATTGATTCCTCCCACAAGTTTGGACCTTATACTTTGATGGCTCTAAATCGCAAGAAGGGTCTGGGGTAGGGTGCATCCTCATTGATCCGAAAGGTAAATGAAATTTCATGTCCTGTAGACTAAAGGTCGAATTCAAAAAAAACACTGTCGAGTATGAATCTCTAGTACAGGGGATAAAGAAATCCATAGACTTAAACGTCAAATAATTGAAGGTTTTCGGAGATTCTAAAATCATCATTAGAGAAGTAAGGAACACTATACATTGAAATTCTCTGCACCTGAATAATTACCAACAGGAAATACACAGGCTAATAGAACACTTTGAAGCTTTCAACATTACGATGATTCCTAGCGAAATGAACATTCCTAATGATTCCCTGGCCACTGATGCTTCAAGGCTATCACCTCTAGAAGATTATGAAGCTTCCCGAATTATCATGGAATTTCTCTAGAAACCATCGGTGCCCAACAATATTTATAGTTGGAAGGTCTTTGAAAGAGATGAACAGATCATAAAATTTTTGAATAACCAAGATAATTTGAAATACTTGGCTATTGATGATGAAGCATTCCGGGAACAATCAATGGAATCCAACCTTCATACAGATCAACCGACTGACAAATCAAAGTCTCATGCGATACAGAAAGGGATAGCTAATTTAGAAAATCTTTTTGACATGAAAGAATGATTTAAGGGGTCAAAAAACACGAAGACCTATAGTTCCTGTCCCATGCATGAAACTATAAATCTCGGAACCCCGGACAACCCAAAAAATGTAGACCTCGGTAAGAAGATATCTAAAGAGGAAATGAAATCCTATCTCAAACGTTTCAGGCAATATCAATATGTCTTTCAATGGTCCTACTGAGATCTGAACACTTATGATACCTTTATCATTCAACACACTATCCCATTAAAACCTGAAGTGAAACCCTTCCAACAGAAGATTTGAAATTATCACCCTTCCCTAGAACCTCTCATGTGTCAAGAATTGAAGAAATGTTTAGATGCCAAAATTATCTTCCAGGTTAGACATTTTGCGTGGGTAGAAAATTTGGTTCCTGTGAGGAAAAAGTTGGGAGAAATCCTCCTATGCGTAGATTTTAGAAACCTCAATAGAGATTCAGAAAAGGAAAACAAACCAGTCCCACCAATGGAGCAACTCTTGCAGACCGTGTCTAGATATGAGATTGTCTCCTTACTCGATGGTTTCTGAGGTTACAACCAGGTTCTGGTTTCAGAAGAAGATCGCTTGAAAACTACCTTCCGAACCAAGTGGGGAACCTTTGCTTACAAACACATGCCTTTTATATTAATCAACGCAGGATAAACCTTCTAGAGGGCTATGGACATGGAATTTTGGGGACTAATCAAGAATTTTTTAGTATTTTATCTGGATGACGTAATTGTGTATGCAAAGAACAAAGAAGATCACATCCAATACTTAACCCAGATTTTCGAAAGATGTAGGAAATACGACATATCCTTAAACCCTAAGAAAACTATTTTCGATGTCGAGGAAGGTAAGTTGTTAGGCCACATTATATCTCAAGTAGGCATCCTCATAGACCCACAATTAAGGCTATAGCCTAGCTTCCATTACCTCACAACAAAAAGGCTATTCAGTTGTTCTTCGGGAAAATCAATTTCGTGAGAAAATTCACCCCCGATTTTGTGGAAACTATCAAACCCATACAAAAAATGATTCATAAGGATGTTGAGTTTAAGTGGGATGATGAACGAAAGAAT